>CM059202.1:41753558-41939251 GCA_030323885.1 Branchipolynoe longqiensis
CCGACTTGTGACAGCGCACACTCATGGCAACTTTATAGTGCTGTCCCATTGGGAGACCAGGCCACCAGCACCATGACCTGATGTCCTACTGAGTCACATTATCCTGACACTGAGCCAACCAGTCCTTGCCCTATTCTAATAATGAGGAGTGCCAGGCTAGAAAGCGAAAAGTAAAAATTTTTAAGTCATTGGTTTGACTCGACCACGTTTCGAGATGGACATTCAATTCATTCGGCCGTCCCGTCTGGTCACCTGAAGTAGAGTAGGTTAAAATTGTATATGTGTGTATTTAACAACAACAAGAAAAACAAGTTTTTACGCCAGCGGTTTATGCAACTTTCAATAGCACCTCATTTCGCTGCTGTCACAGAGGCCCTGAAGGAAGTGACCTAGATATAATGATGTTATGCTGTGTGCTACTTGTGTCGTGTACTCACCTAGCCGCATTACGATTCAGCAACTCACTTAAAGCTCAGGCTCGTTGGCTCAGTTTCTCAATAATGTGACTGAGTGGGATATTGGGTCATGGTGCCCGCGGCCTGATTTCCCAGTGGGGCAGCACTATAACGTCACCATGAGTGCGCACTGTCACAAGTCGGTACCCGTCCTGATATGAGCTTAGATGTTGCCAGGATGTAAAACTCCAACAAACAAATAATATACTGTGTTATTTATTTGAAACAAAAGGGGTGTTTCTACAGTGAATTAATGTTGATATAGATTATTTGTTTTGGTCTGTGGTTTGTTAGTAGAACGGTGTGGGTGTGTGTGGATTCAGGGCGGGGATTGGGGTCAGAGGTGAGTTGTGTGACAGTTGACAGTGCGCTGTGACAGTTGGTAGTGGCGTAAGTTCGAACTGTGTGAGCTAATTCTTGTGACAGCGAACAAGTCAAGTGACCCCGATGAAGAGAGGGTTTGGGGGGGGGGGGGGGGGGGGGGGGGGACATGTGACAGTAGGAGGAACGCCAGGGATATAGTGGAGCTATTACGTAAGAATCACACAAGCAAATGATACAACTATCGTAAGCAGGCATGAAAGATCTCTCTGTGCTGCCACTTTTTGAAAGTATTACACCTTTTTCAAGGAGAAACTACTTTTTATACTTTTTGCATATTTTTTTCAGGTGTAAATACTGTCAAGTCATGGGGTGATGAAAATGGGAAATATTGCGGCTAGAGCGGGACTCGAACCCACATCTCTTTGCATTCCGGGCCAGTGTGCTAACCATTACACCACCTAGGCTCCCTGATATCAACACATTAACCATGCCTACCTGTCTATGTGGTTACTTGCCTGAGAGGTCAGTGCAGATCACTACACTCGTCCCCCTGGAATTGTAAGTCTTTTAATTCTTAAAATTATGCACATATATATATATACATTTTACCTCGGTATGCCGCCTCTGGCTAGCCGTAGGCTAGGGAGAAGGAAGCACATCCGGGTCCAGCAATTAGCATAAGTAACTCACAACGGGAGGACGTTTGTGAGTTGCTCCACAGGATTTATCTACTACTACTGCTTTTATCCAAAAGTAAGTACTGTTTTCTTCGATAACTTTGTTTATCATGCTCTATAGCATCTTTTTATGAAAGTTCAGAACTTTCTTCAGTCCTGTTTGGACTTTGTACGTTTTTTAACTTACGGATAGAACATTGCGTGCCGCTGGCACAAACGAAACCGATACTGAGTTCTATCGACACCTGTTTTTCAGACAGGGAGAAATGGCAACCCGAGTTGCTCATTTCCTAAGAAAAGTCTCCCGGATCCTAATAGAGGATGATGTTGGGGATGCTTCTGGGTGTTTTTTATAAACACCCCTGACCGGTTTAAGGCGAACCTCCGAGTTTCGTAATATTTTCTCCAACTTGTTGGCGCTGTAGCCACAGGTGGGAGAAGTGTACGGAACAGAGAGAGGGGCCGATCTCACGATCGATGCCCTCCGTTTGGTTGGTTTCGTTACCACACACCTACGGCAAATTTAGCTTCACGCCTGTACTGACACATTGCAAAACACGTTCTCTGTACCATGTTCCTCAACCCAGTTTACTGGCTTACACTTGTGTAGTTGAGATGATTCCGGGTTAGTAACGCTTTGTTTCGTTACAGTTCCCGATGGCCACTCGCCGGAATAAGCCGCCCGCTGCAGCGGTGGGTGTCCCCCCTACGGATTACGATTCGTCTCCACCGGCTACGGCTCCGCCGTCCCCACATCCTGGGGCTCATGCCTCGGATCAAGACAGTGATCACGCCCCTCAACCAGTGGGGTGGGAGGCGAAAATGGCGGAGATGATGGAGGAGAAGATGCGCCTTTTCCAGGCGCAGACCTTTCCAGATCCTTCCCAAATCCCTGATGAGGATTGGGAAGACTTTTCTGAGGACGAAGAGGACACGCTTTCGGCACCTGAGGTTCCGAAACCGAAAGCGCGGGGCAAGAAACGCCGCCCAGTGAGCAGTTCTGGTGACGAGTTCACAAAGAAAGCGAACTCTAAGCGCTCCAAAAAGTCCAAAAAGAAGAAGAAGAAGAAGAAGGACTCCTCTTCAGACTCGTCGTCCGACTCTTCTTCCACCGAGTCGGATTCCGACACGGAACGAGCGGGAGTCTACGCCAAAATAGGCGTTAAAGCTGGCAAGAAGATTGTCAAAAAGAAAGCTCAGAAAGTGCGCACCACTACCATGATGCGCAAAACGGTGAATAGCCATTTCACTACGTTTAAACCGATCGAAGTCATCAACAAGTTGACTGAGCAGATTTCAGGAGTTAAGGGCATTCCTGCTTCGGTTTTCAAAGAGATGGATTCCGGCATTCATCTTTCCGACGAACGCCGTCGTTATGAAACTTCCCTCTGCCTTATCCATAAGGCAGTTTTGGGTGCCTTGACGTCTGTTATCCCTGTGGCTAACAGGATGCAGACAGAGAACAAGTTCTCGTCTTTGGCGCGGGTTATGGACCGGGGCATAGCTTTGTTAGCAGCCGCTAGTAACTACATGACCCATCGGAGATTTGAAAACGTTTTCAAATCGGTCACCACAGATGCCGGAAAAGAGGTTGCCCGCTCTAACAAGGTAACGGACCATGATGGTAAGGAATACACCGTGTATTCCGGACCTACCCCTATCAAGAGCAAACCGCTAGATAAATCCAAGATGTTTGGGGGTCAGCTAGCTTACCTGTACAAACAGGTAGAGGTCGACTACAAGAGTGCTAAAAACACTGAAGCAAAGAGTCGTCGCTTCCAAAACCCAGCAGGGTTCAGAAAGTCTAGGACGGATTTTCGATTCCGCAGAGGAGGAAGGCCGTTCAGGGGCGGACCGTCCTTCCAGTTCAACCAGCGAGGAAGGGGCCGAGGCGACAGGCCGGCCTCAAACTGGAACGACAACCGCGGCTACAAGAGGGATTTCGTTCCCAAGCCCCAGTTCCCGAAACAAGGGAACAAGTAGAGATTTCCACACAAACAGTGCAGCCTCCTGACCCTACAATGGTCACGGAGGAAACTCAAACTGAAGTAAGCCTTTTTCAAGCAGGGAATGTTTCTAATTGTTTACATCAATGGCAACAGTTAACCACTAATCCAGAGGTCCTGAATATTGTTAAAGGCATTCACATCCCTTTCACACAATTGCCTATACAAAAGAGAGCGCCTTTTCCGTATCAGTTTAATTCACTAGAAAAATCTCAGCTAGATCACCAGGTTCTACTGTTTGAGTCTAAGGGCATTGTCAACAGAGTTGAACATACTGAAGGGGAATATATTTCCAATATCTTCTCTACTCCTAAACCTGATGGTTCAATCCGAATGATTTTAGATTTAACTCAGTTGAATGAAATCATTGAATACAAACATTTCAAAATGTTTTCTTTAGAAACAGCTCGTGATTTAATTACCCCAGGGTGTTGGCTAGCGAGTGTTGATTTAAGGGATGCGTACTACACCGTTCCTATTCACCAGACAGATCGGAAATACCTACGTTTTCTCTGGAATGGCCAACTTTTTGAATTTACATGTTTACCTAATGGTTTTGCCTGCGCACCGCGTCTGTTTACTAAGTTGTTGAAACCAATTTTTGCACACATGGCAAAATTGGGGCATTGTATGTTTCCATACATAGATGATTCTTTTATTATGGGCCAATCTTTCACGCAATGTGAACTCGCTGTTAAAGATTTATGCAACATTTTCACCAAATTGGGTTTCTTCATACATAACAAGAAATCGGTTTTTTCTCCTACTCAGGAGCTTAAGTGTCTCGGGTTCATTCTGAACACCACGGCTATGACCGTTTCGCTTACACGCCAAAAGAAAGATAAGCTTTACCGCACAGCGATACAGCTGTTAGACACTTCTAGGCCAAAGATTAGACAGGTCGCGGTCCTTATCGGGGTCATGGTTTCGTATAGTCCAGCTATTCTATACGGAGCGGCACACATAAAATCCCTCGAAATTGATAAAAATTTGGCGCTGGCCCGCGCAAAGGGAAACTTTGAAAAGACCATGTTTATTTCGGAGAACGGCCTAGCCGACATTGATTGGTGGCTAAACCACTTTGACCATTCCCCCAATCCCATTAGAATGGGAGAGCCTGACACTACCGTTACCACTGACGCGTCTCTCCAAGGGTGGGGAGCACATCAAAATGATGTAGCAACGGGAGGAAGATGGCTAGAATCGGAACTCCCCGATCATATTAACGTTCTAGAACTAAGGGCCATTTACTTGGGATTAACCAGTCTAGTAAAAATACCCAAAAATAATGTACGTATCCTCACGGATAACACCACAGCTATGGCTTATGTCAGAAATATGGGAGGTACAAAATCGATTAAATGTAATGCAATGGCACTTCTCATTTGGAACTGGGCTCAAACCTTTGATGTCTTTAACTGTTAATCACATTCCAGGCACACAAAATTGTCTAGCTGACAAGATGAGTCGCCAGTTCCATGATCACTTAGAGTGGTCACTTAATCCATCCATTTTCAAACACATTTGTCACACATGGGGTTCACCTCAGATCGATTTGTTCGCTTCGCGTAATAACTTTAAAATTCCAAAATATGTTTCGTGGCACCCGGAACCCAATGCTTGGCACATTGATGCCTTCTCCCTAAAGTGGCGACATCATTTCTTTTACATTTTCCCCCCCTTTACTATCATTAGCAAAGTCGCCAGAAAGATTCAAATGGAGGGGACACACGCCATACTCATCGTCCCCGAGTGGCACACGCAACCGTGGCTACCGACGTTACTAGCCACAGCCAAAAGCAGCCTTCGCTTCCCAAGATTCCGAGGAAACCTCAAACATCAGGGACCACTAGAACGCCACGGAAACGTGTCGACAACTCCGTTAGTGGCATTCCTTTTTTAAATAAATATTTAGAACAGTTTGGCTTAGACAAAATTACACAACAGCGTTTGGTTGATGATGCGTGGAGAAAAGGAACGGTGAAAATGTATACTACGTATTTAAAGAAATGGGGTATTTATTGCCTGCTTAAGAAAGTCAAGCCAATGACTCCCACAGTATCCCAGGTAGGACTCTTCCTACGTTACCTAGAGGACGAAGGCCTAGGATATGGCGCTATTAACGCTGCCAGATGTGCTCTGTCGATAATCCTACCGCGGGTTAATGGACAAACAATGGGTAAACACCATGTTATTTGTTGGATCATACGATCAATTTACACAGGGTAGGTTCAACAACTATACAGCGCATAGCGTGTACAGGATCATGGTCACGGACACCAGTGTCATGGGGGTGATGAAAATGGGAAATATTGCGCCTCGAGCGGGACTCAAACCCACATCTCTTTGCATTCCGGGCCAGTGTGCTAACCATTACACCGCCTATGCTCCCCGATATCACCACAATACACATATGTGGTTACTTGCCTGAGAGGTCAGTGCATACTACAATACTTTAAACACAATTTTGTTCTGCAAAAAATTGCCAATCTGGTAATACATGATGCCACGGTTTGATAGCCTTGAGTTTGCCGAAACGCACAGTGCAAAGCATCAATTTAATATAATCTTTTTGTTAAACATGTTTTCTATATGTATTCCAATTAGTTTGTTTCTAGGTAGTGTAGTTTTAGAGATATTTAACGTTTTCTGTATGAAGATTGCTCACTGCCATTGACAATGCATTGCGTTTGCCGGTATGCGCAGTGCAAAACGTTAGTTTTATTAAAAATTAATAGAACTCCAGAACCCTAACCTTATCAATTTAATATAATCCTTTTGTTAAACATGTTTTCTATGTGTATTCCAATTAGTTTGTTTCTAGGTGGTGTAGTTTTAGAGATATTTAACCTTTTCTCTATGAAGAATGCTGACTGCCACACTGGCAGTACTGCCAGGCCCATTGACAATTCCACGTGCGTTTGTGTACCTGCGAACAGGAATTAGGTCAAGATGGCCGCGGAACCGTGGCATGGTGTATAGAAGACTCGTCAGACTTAGAATTAGGAATTTGATGAGACTGAGAGATGTGATTCGCTAGTTTCTTTGTGGGAGTGGTGGTGTGTGTTCCGTTGAGTCCAACTTTTACTGAGCTCTCTGCTGTCACTAGTGTCAGTGACCAAGTGACAGTGAACTGAACTCTGTAAAACTGAGTGCTTAGCAGCCACAACTCCTCACAACACTGCATACATCATTCCTGAAGCGTGTTCACAAGCAGCACATGTTAGCTTAACAAGGTAACACATGGTTACAAATCAGGGTAAGTTAACCCTTATTTATACTTTTTTGATACATAAAAATGAAAAGATTTTGTTATTGTTAAATCCAAAGTGGCAGGACTGATCTCTGCGATTTTGTATTTAGCGATTTTTCTTTTGTATTCACCGATTAACTTCACAAAATGCTAATGTATATGACAGCAATTGGTTAGTTTGAATCCCATTCTTATATGACCTTAGATGTTGCTAGAACATAAAATCCAAACAAGAAAGAGTTTGGTATGAGCGATAAAACAGTCACAATAAGATCAGTTGAAATCTTACTTCCGGCCTTTTCACATAGTAGATCATAGGGTCGTGGGTTCGAACCCTGGTCGAGTCAAACCAATGACTTAAAAAATGATACTTGTTGCTTCCTAGCCAGGTGCTCGGCATTATTTAAGATATGGCAAGGACTAGTTGGATCAGTGTCAGGAAAATGTGACTGAGTGGGATATCAGGTCATGGTGCTGGCGGCCTGGTCTTCCAGTGGGGCAGTACTATAAAGTTGCCATGAGTGTGCACTGTCACAAGTCAGTGCCTGTCCTGATATGCCCTTAGATGTTGCTAGGACGTAAAACAACAACAAAACAAACAAGCTGACTTCCTGACACTGCACTATTAAAGTGCCAGTGCTAATCAAATGGTGGGGGGTGGGGGGGGGGGGATCTGCGATTGAAATTGGCGATTGGTGTAATGACCATGGCTTGGTTCTGCTGGAACTCGCTAGGTGGCGCCACAGTCTTGGCCCACTTTCCATGTGCCGGATACTACTTTCATCCTTGTGTTAAGATGCGCTCACCTCCCCAGGTGATATGTGACAGGTCGACGCAGGTACGTTGATAGCCTACTGGTTAGGGTACTAGCCCTGGAATGGAAGGAATGTAGGTTCGAGACCCATTCTAGGCATGATATTCCCATTTGCTTGCAATGCCATTTCTACGACACTGGTTCCGTTACCAGGACATCATCATCATCATCATGCTGTCGGTCATTACTTGACTGCCACTCTCCATTTTCATGAAAGCTGCCTGCAAAAGTGTTGAAGTGCTGCTGGCTTTTGCAAGTTACCAGTGGCACTCTCGGGGAGCAAATAGAGGTTTCACACCGGCAAGAACATGTCAAGACAGGCGCAAAACTATTTGTCCCTGCAGTGGCTGGTCGGGAGATGTTGGGAGTTCCATACTTCAACCACCCTTGATGCTGCCACAGTGAGATGGTTTTCTGTTTAGGGTTTTTCCCATAGCTTTCGGTTCTGTCAAGAACCTGTACCACAAGGCAGTGGTTTACAACTCTGCAGGGCAGGGGCGTCAAACTCCCTGAGGTATTGCTATACCTGCATACCAAGGACATAAAACCCTAACAAACAGGCATTTAATTTTTCACGACTCGTTGGCCAAAAATCGTAAATGAACAAAAACGCGCTACACTTTGTGGCAGATGTTGCCATTTGTCACAATTTGTCATAGACAGTGGAGTTTTCATGACCAATTTCCAGAACTAATTCACTCCAATTGTCGCTACTTGGCTGTAGCAGTAAGCTGAAGCACCAACGTGTAGAACCAACGCATGGCACAAAGGATTAAAGCGGCACAGCCCGATGAAAACATCAAATTTTCAAAACCAAAATAATTATATAGATTTGATTCTACATATCTAACTTAGATGCTGGTGTACTTATTAAGCATTTGTCGCCGCATAGAAGGGGATTCTGAGTCAATTAATAGAACCTGTTACTGCAGAAGCCGTTGGTGTTAGAGTTTTGGCAAGCTTGTCAAAATTAATTTAGCATGTTTCCATTTCAAATATCTCAAAAGTTTGTGATTTAAAATAAAAGTTACTTCAAACTAAAGTAAGGTAGATTATAATGAACAATCTAATATCATATTTATTTGCAAACTCACCATTTTGTGCATGATTAATTTGGTAGTTTCACCTCCTGGGAACATCTATAGGCATAACTCCTGATATGACCTTAGATGTTGCCAGGACGTAAAACCACCAACCAAAATTTCTATAGGCATAGCAGGACGGGTACTGAATTATGACAGTGCACCCTCGTGGTGGTTTTATAGGGTTGCCCTACTGAGAGACCAGGCCACTTGCAGCATAACCCGATATCCCACTCAGTCACATTATCTTGATACTAAGCTAGCAAGTCCTTGTCCTATCCTAGTAATGCCGAGTGCCAGGCTAGGTAGTAACAAGTATCAATTTTGTAAGTCGACTGGGATTCAAACTCCCGACCTTCCGCATGGGAAACCTGCGCTCTGCCGATTCGGCCACCGCATCCGATCTGAAAAATGTAGAAACTCAAATTGATCTGATTGTGCAACTTCGATTAGGGTTCAAATGACTACAATCCCGAAGGTTTGCCTCTAGTAATTATCATCCAGTCTTCACAGAATCCCCCCCCCCCCCCCCAAAGAAAATCGCTAAGATCGTGGGGTCGTGTGTTCGAACCCTGGTCGATTCGAACAAATGACTTAAAAATTGATACTTGTCGCTTCCTAGCCAGGCGCTCGGCATTATTAGGATAGGGAAAGGACTGGTTGGCTCAGTGTCAGGATAATGTGACTTGGTGGGATATCAGGTCATGGTGCTGGCGGCCTGGTCTTCCAGTGGGGCAGCATCATAAAGTCGCCATGAGTGCGCACTGTCACAAGTCAGTACCCGTCCTGATATGACCTTAGATGTTGATAGGATGTAAAACAACAACAAACAAACAAAACCAAATCGCTAATCGACGACGACGTTAGTCGGCGACCCTTTGCGATAGCCTGGTGTAACGATTTCAATTTCCACCCTTTTCAAGTTCCCCTGGGGAATCTGAAAACGCTTTTAATTTCCCCGGAGGGAAATTTAAAATATTTTCAGATTCCCGGGGGGGGAAATTAAAAACAGTTTTCAGATTCCTCCCCCTATTTTCAAATTCCCCCCTCCGGGAATTTAAAATTGTTTAAAAAACTTTAAAAAAACGTTTTAAAATTCAGACCTATAACAAAAAATAACAAAAAAATAACAAAAAATAACAACAATAAAAAAAACTCCCCAAAAATGGGGGGAGGGAAAGTTAAAACAAGGGGGGGGGGGACTTGAAAACGTTTTCAAATTTCCCTGACTTGAAAACGTTTTCAAGTTCCGGGGGTGGGGGAACTTGAATCAGGGAGGAATTTGAAATCTTTACCCCGGGTCTCCGGTGCGTGACGGGCGGGTTTACACTGCGCAGACTCCGCCTCCGGGGGGGGGGTGGATGGGGGGCGGGGGGCGGGACGTCACACTCCACTGGGTGTGTGTTTCCGCGCGGAGGGTCAGGTGGTTTTTGTTCCCGGTTTGCCCGCCAGGCGGAGACGGGTTCTAGGCGCGGGGAGGTGGGACGGCGAATTTGATACTGGTTGTTAGGAGAAGGGGGGTGGGGGGGGGGGGGGGCGGGGGATAATTTAAATTTCTTTCTTTTTGTTTTCGTTTTTTTTCTTGCTTTCTTTCATTTCTTTTTTCTTTCCCCTTTTCTTTCTTTTCCTGTTTTTCTCTTATTTTTTCTCGTTACTTCTTTTTTTCTTGTTTTCTTCCCTTTCCCCTTCTTTCTTTCCTTCTTTTCTTCCCTTTCTTTTTTTCTTTTCTTCCTTTTCCCCTTCTTTCTCTCCTTCTTTCTTTTCTTCCTTTTCCCATTCTTTCTTTCCTTCTTTTCTCCCTTTTGCATTTCTTTCTTTCTTTCTTTCCTTCTGTCCTTTTTTTCTGTTCCTTTATTGCTAGACCTTTTGCACAAACTATGCAGTGAACTGCTATCCACCACAATAGTTCTTGCCACTGCCATCAGAGGGCAGGTTGATAGTGGAAATCTACTGTTACACCTTTTCCACACACCATGTTGCACAGTAGTTATGTCACTGCCGTCAGGGTGCCGGTTACTAAGCATTTGCTATTCCAAACACTGGTTTGCATTGCGTTATGAGGCTGTCACATTATGATGCATCACGCAAGCGTACGCCGAGATACATCGTAATGCATTACGCGTTCGTTATGCATACATTGATGCTCGTTAGGGGGGTCGCTGAAGTTTTGTGCATGCACAAAACTTTCGACGTACAACAACATCTGGGTGTTATGTCAGCCATACTTTATGTATACGTTAGGCATATGTTGATGTACTTTACACAAATGTTAAAGGCAGTGGAAACGTACAGTCCGCGTACTGACAACGTATGGATAACGTACGTCTAACATACGTTTTGCATTTATTCACCGTGTCTTGATGTATGTAACGTATGAGGTGTAGTTCTGGTGATCGAATAACATATATAACGTTCACCAGCGTTCTGCGAACGTACCGTGAGCATAATTCGAGCGTGTGACACATCTCGACGTAGAAAAAAGTGCTTTTATGTGTTGGCCACGTCCTTGCGAGATGCATCGTAATGTGACAGGGCCATTTTATTGTCAGACCTGGCACAGTGGCCTACTCGGTAGAGTGCGGGCCTTGCGTGATGTAAGTCGGGAGTTTGGTTCCTTGTCGAGTCAAACAAAAATTGAGACTTGTCGCTTCCTAACTTCGCGCTCAGCATTAATAGGATAGGGCAAGGACTGGTTAGCTCAGTGTCAGGATAATGTGACTGAGTGGGATATCAGGTCATGGTGGCATCGGCCTGATTTCCCAGTGGGGCAGCACTATAAAGTCACCATGAGTGCGCACTGTCACAATTTGATGCCCGTCTTGATATGACCTTAGATGTTGCTAGGACGTAAAACAACAAACAAACAAACAAACAAAATCTTGCTGCCGGTCATAGTACGTGTATTTGGAGGCCAGGTTTTCAAACTTTCTAACAAAGGAAAGCATTGTCTCCATCCAGTTTAATCGAACCAGACTTGGTGGCATAGCACTGCCTCCTCTGTAAGAAAGCCATTGTGAACTCGATCCCAGGCCGTCAGTTCTCCCCCCCCCCCCCCCTCCTCCTTTTAAAAAAAATTGTTGCTGTTCCTCTGTTTTTTCCAGTCAACCATATACAATGACAGAGACAGTCCAAAAAAAACCAGTAAAATTTAAGACCTAAATGCACTGGGATTGGTCCCACTGCTTCACTGGTCACAGCTCTTCCAGTATATTATTAACAACAACCCCACCCCAACAACATAATTCATAAACTCACATAACTAACTACGCTAGAGTTACACTAGAATATTTCTCACAAACTTGCCTGCCTAACTGCAACTGAACATTAAAACTTACTACAACTTTACCAACTGAATCCAGAAGATAACTTCTGCTTACATTCTAAATACTTTGTAAATACTCACATTGATCTGACTAATATTGATCTCGTTATATGACACTACTGTTACCATATTGCTACGGAACTTTTGGGTTACAGAATTTCATTGTGTTACATGCTGCAAATTGTGTATTCAACAGTTATTGTATACCTTATTCTATATACCTTTTGTGTAAATAACCCTGAATTGAAAAATGGCTGGAAGACCAGTGCCGAAGCACTGACAAAATACTTATTCAGCAGAATAAACATATTTACCACCAAAAAAACACACCCAAAAAAACACACCCAAAAAACACCAATGACTTGGGCCTCAAAAAGAAAATGTGTTTCCTGTTGCAGGTAAGCAAAAAGGTAAAGTAGGTGGGTAAGGATTTAAAAAGAATTATTTCGCATGAATCCCTTGACCATGATGGAATCTGATGTAGTCATGTAAATTTTCAGAAAATTGTTGTTGAAGCAGAAAAGAATTGCTGAGCAACTTTTTGTAGGGTTGTTCGCGCAACCGCAAACACATATTTTGGTTAGGCCTTGCCAATTTTACAATAGACTAGATTGCCATTCCAGTCGCGTGGTGCATTGTGGGATGCGTGGAAGAAAAACAACCCCCCGTAAAGCACATGGCTAATGCTAAGACACTGGGTGCAGCTATGAAATGTGCTAGTTTCAGCTCATCTCAGCTCTTGTTTGAAACAGAATATCAACTAAAAAATATATATACAATAAATTAATATGTTAATCTTTTATCTAGCATTGCATTTACATTAATTTAATCAGCACATCTTATACCATCTGCATTTAGATTTATAACAATCTGGGCACTCAGACTAGTGTTAGAGCCATAGCCCGGGTCAGTTTGATGTATTTTATTCATGTTTTTATTTATATCCTATGGTTAATAACATTTGTTGGGCTAGGAAATGTGTAGGGTTAATCAGACATTGGTTATATATTTCTTTGAAACAAGTTTTTTGTTGACACATTTGACATCTTAATATTTAGAACAAGAATTACTTATGTCTAATCAATGGTGATGTAAACATCAGCCTGTAAAGTGACTGAAATTATATGAATTGTGAAGAGTTGTGTCTTAAACATATTCATTAGGCACCAGCACTGCGGTGTATAACTTACTGCGTCATCAAAGGCCAGTTGCTCTCATACCATGTCTATGTGGTGTGGGAGGTTAAAAGTCCCTTGGGTCGGTTAAAGTGTAGGCTCAGGCTTTCTAATTCTATCAACAAACTGTCTAATGGTGAAAACAAGTCTATTCAGACTTATCCATGACATGCAGTATAAATCTTCAACAACATTATATTATTATATTGCATGCATCCATCCATGTTTGTGCCAAATTGTTATGTATTTTTTATTATTAATTTAAAATAAAATCGAAGTTTTTCCCTATGCGTATCGGCAAACTCAATGGCCGAGGGCCTTTGTTTTTCTCTTGACGCCGTTTTCAGCGCATGTGCAGTCGGAATGGCGATCTCGTCTATTGTCACTACCTAACCTGGCATTCAGCACTGCTACTGTAGTCATGTATAGGGTAGCCCAGTATAAGGATAATGTGACTGAGTAGGATATCGGATCGTGGTTCGCCCAGTGAGGGCAGCACTATAAAGTCTTCATGAGTGCACGCTGTCACACACCAGTAGGTACCCGTCTTACTATGTTCTTTGGTGTTGCTAGGATGTAAAAGTTCCCATATTGCTAGGACGTTAAACCTCAAACAAACAAATGCTATCATCACCGATGTTGCTAGGATGTAAAACCCTAACAAATAACCATATCACCTGAGATGTCGACAGGGTGTGAAAACTCCAACAAATAAAACAAATAATCTGACTTCAGATGTTGTGATGGCGTAAAACCGCTAATGAACAGGCAAATGATATCACCTCAGATGTTGCTAGGGTGTAAAACTCCAATAAATAAAACAAGGATACTCCTTAAAATATTACCTCAGATGTTACTAGGACGTAAAACCCCCAATGAATGACAACTCCTCAGATGTTGCTAGGACAACCCTCCCCAAATAAATATGTATATGGGTCAGCCTCACGAAAACGGGCCAATCGGTGGTCAAGTGAAGATGTCGGCATCGCAATTCTTAAAAGTGTAGTGCATTTCTTTGTTTCATATTAAATTATCCTAGAAACAAATAAGGTTGTTGTATTTTCTCGACCTATACATTCAGTATAAATTTAAGGGCTTTCCAGCATCTCTGTCAATGCTAAACTATAATTATACCGATCGATGCCGACATCCAATGATCGACGCCGACAACTTTAATAGATGTCGGCATCGCAATTCTTAAAGTCTTGTTCATTTCTTTGTTTTATATTAAATTATCCTAGAAACAAATAAGGTTGTTGTATTTTCTCGACCTATACATTCAGTATAAATTTAAGGACTTTCCAACATCTCTGTCAATGCTAAACTATAATTATACCGATCGACGCCGACATCCATGCTCGACGCCGACAACTTCCACCAATTGGCCCGTTTTCGTGAGGCTGACCCATATGTATATGTACATTAATCTATGTAACCTCAGATGTTACTAGGACATAAAACCCCCAACAAACAAATGACAACTCCCCAGATGTTGCTATAAGCGCTCTCCCAGATATATGTGTACATAAATCTATATAACCTCAGATGTTACTAGGACGTAAAACCCCAACAAACAAATGACAACTCCTCACATGTTGCCTCGACGTGAAACCCCCAACACGTCACATTTGCTGCCCTGAAGCGCTAGAACTAGTAGAAGTACCTGGTAACCAGCAGCGGCCAGCCTCCACTCTCCACTCTCTACTCTCCACTCTCCACTCACAACCTGCCCCGACTCCGCACTCTCCCTGCGTGGCGCTAGGCTGCGGTTCAGGCGCTGGTTGCGGGTTGGGGTGCTCCTCGTACCGGCAGTACCGGGGAGAGAGGCCGGGGAGACGGTCAGGGGCACGGCGGGGGAGACGGTTAGGGTTACAGCCGGCAGTACCGGGGAGAGAGGCCGGGGAGACGGGCACGGGGCACGGCGGGGGAGACGGTTAGGGTCACAGCCGGCAGTACCGGGGAGAGAGGCCGGGGAGGCGGGCACGGGGCACGGCGAGGAAGACGGTTAGGGTCACAGCCGGCAGTACCGGGGAGAGAGGCCGGGGAGACGGGCACGGGGCACGGCGAGGAAGACGGTTAGGGTCACAGCCGGCAGTACCGGGGAGAGAGGCCGGGGAGGCGGGCACGGGGCACAGCCGGCAGTACCGGGGACAGAGGCCGGGGAGACGGGCACGGGGCACAGCCGGCAGTACCGGGGAGAGAGGCCGGGTAGACGGGCACGGGGCATAGCCGGCAGTACCGGGGAGAGAGGCCGGGGAGACAGGCACAGGGCACACCCGCAGTACCGGGGAGAGAGGCCGGATAGACGGGCACGGGGCATATCCTGAAATACCGGGGAGAGAGGCTGGTGGGACAGTCAATGGGCACCACTCGCAGTACCGGGAGAGAGGCCGGGGAGACGGGCACAGGGCACCACCCGCAGTACCGGGGAGAGAGGCCGGGGAGATGGTCAACGGGCACCACCCGCAGTACCAGGGAGACAGGCACAGGGCACCACAGGCAGTACCGGGCAGAGAGGCCGGGGAGACGGTCAACGGGAACCACCCACAGTACCGGGGAGAGAGGCACAGTCCACCACCGGCAGTACTGGGGAGAGAGGCCGGGGAGGCGGTCAGAGCAGGACCAGGGGGAAATGTTCACACCCCATCACGTACTGGACCTACCCCGCCCGGTGTGAACGTGTGTGTAACCTGAAGAGAGGGGCACAAACTGAGTGTGTCAGATCATTCCATGTGGAAGGGTGTGAAGACTACATTTTCACACCTCGGGTTAACCGTCTCAAAAGGAAGGAGGAATTGTGAAAAGGAAGGAGGAAGTGTGACAATTAAGCAGGTTTCCGCACTTCAAATTAACTGTCCCAAAAGTCTGAAGTGTAGTTATTATGCAGGTTTTCACACTTCGGATTATCTGTCTCAAAAGGAAGGAGGAAGTGTGACAATTAAGCAGGTTTCCACACTTCGGATTAACTTTCTCGAAGGGATGAAGTGTGACAATTATCGTAATTATGATGATTTCCAGACCTCGGATTTACTGCTTCAAACAAAAGGGAGAATGAAGTGTGACAACAATGCAGCTGTTCACACCTAGGATTAACCATCTCAGAAGGAAGGAGGAAGTGTGACAACAATGCAGCTGTTCACACCTAGGATTAACCGTCTCAGAAGGAAGGAGGAAGTGTGACAACAATGCAGCTGTTCACACCTAGGATTAACTGTCTCAGAAGGAAGGAGGAAGTGTGACAACAATGCAGCTTATCACACCTAGGATTAACCATCTCAGAAGGAAGGAGGAAGTGTGACAACAATGCAGCTTATCACACCTAGGATTAATCGTCTTGAAAGGAGGCCGTGTGACAATACAGCTTTTCACACCTTGGATTAACTTCTCAAAAAGATGAAGTGTGTCAATTATGGTAATTTTCACACCTTCAGATTAACTGTCTCAAAAAGGAGGAGAGTGTGAAGACTTCAGCTTTTCACACCTGGGATTAAATCGTGTTTTGTTTGCACACCTAAGCTCACACCTACCATGGGGTGTGACAGTGGTGGGTGATGGCTACATGTTCTGGATTGTTCAATTAATTCATTATTTTATTTCTTGGCACATCGGGGTAAATGTTCCTGTTATTTAGTCATTCATTCAAATATTGGGATCTTTCCACATTATTATTATTATTGATTTATTCATTGATTAACATATCGAAATACATTTTTCCTGCTATTTATTTGTATATCGGGGTATATTTTCTCATTATACATTCATTCATACATCGTGTTGCATTTTTCCTGCTATTTATTTGTATATCGGGGTATATTCTCTCATTATTCTTTCATTCATACATCGTGCTGCATTTTTCCTGCTATTTATTTGCATATCGGGGTATATTTTCTCATTATTTATTCATTCATACATCGTGTTGCATTTTCCCTGCTATTTATTTGTATATCGGGGTATATTTTCTCATTATTCATTCATTCATACATCATGTTTCATTTTTCCCTGTTATTTATTCACATATTGGTGTGAACCTTTCCAATATTTATTTGTTCATATACCACAGTAAATATTGCTTTAATTATTTATTTACATATCAGAATAAATTTGCCCATTATTTATTAATTAATGCATTGGAGTACATTTCCCATTGTTTATTTATTCACCTATTAGGATAAATTGTCCGTTATTTATTTATTTATTTATTTATGAGTGTATGTATGCATACATTGAAGTAAATTTGTCATTATTAATCTATTCACACATCAGTGGACATTTTAATTTTTTTTTAATGTATTCAGGCATTCATTGGGATACAATTTTCTCATTCCACACATGTTTGTAAAAAAAAAAAAAAAAAATTAAAAATTAAAAATTATTTGTGCTAAACTAATCACTGCCACCCCAACTTAAAGTGGAAACTTTCCATGTGGTTGCCATGACAACGTGGGCACTTATGTCACGGATGAATGAACGCCTTCATGGCTGGAGTTCATTTTCACACACTTCATTCATTTTCTTGTTCATCTTTTTTTTCTTTTTTTTTTATTAATAATAAATAAGAATCCCAATAACCAGCAATACAAGGCAGGGCCAAGCTCGTGTTGTGGCGGCTGTGTCTGGTTTCTGTACAGCACTCTGGGTTTGTGGTGTTTATTGTTATTTTTTTGTCGATATGGTTGAGAGAAGGGGCACACTGTCTGTTGGAGACTGCGAGCACAGGGCGGGCTGGGAACACAGAAACAACACACACTCACACTCACACTCACACTCACTCACTCACACACACTCTCACTCACACTCACTCACACTCACTCACACACTCACTCACACACACACACTCACTCTCACACACATACTCACACACACTCACTCACACACTCACACACACACTCACACACACTCACACACTCACACACAGACTCACACAGTCTGTTGGAGACTGCGAGCACAGGGCGGGCTGGGAACACAGAAACAACACACTCACACACTCACTCACACTCACTCACTCACTCACACACACGCACTCACACTCACTCACACACACTCACTCACACTCACACTCACTCACACTCACTCACACACTCACTCACTCACACACTCACACTGTGTGTTGGAGACTGCTAGCACAGGGCGGGCTGGGAACACAGAAACACAGAACACAGAAACAACACACACACACTCACCCACCACACACCACAGACCACACACACTCACCATACCATACCACACACACACCACACTCACCACACACCATACCACACTCACCACACACACCATACAACACACTACATATACCATACCACACACACACCACACATACCATACCACTCACACACTACACATACACACTCACTATACCATACCACACACTCACACACATACCATACCGTACCAAAACTACCACACCACACACACACACCATACCTTGCCGCAACACACCACTCACCATACCATACACTCACACACACTACACACAGTCACACCATACCACACACACCACACACTCACACACATAACACTCTCACACACACTGGATGTGGACCAGACAGGATGTCCGAATGAGGTAGAGTGTTCGTCTCCCGTGTTGGTAGACCATGTGATCGTGGGTTCGGACCCTGGTCGAGTCAAACCAATGACTTAAAACATTATACTTGTTGTTTCCTAGCCAGGCGCTCGGTATTATTAGGATAGGGCAAGGACTGGTTGGTTCTGTGTCGGGATAGTGTGACTGAGTGGGATATCAGGTCATGGTGCTGGCGGCATGGTCTCCCATTGGGGCCGCACTATAAAGTTGCCATGAGTGCGCACTGTCACAAGTCGGTCCCCGACTTGATATGACCTTAGATGTTGCTAGGACGTAAAACAACAACAAACAAACAAACACCTGATACGGTGGCTGAATCGCTAGCGTGTATGCTTCCCGTGCGGAAGGTCGGGAGTTTGATTAGGTGTCGAATCAAACCAATAACTTACAAAATTGATACTTGTCGCTTCCTAGCCTGATGCTCGACATTACTAGGATAGGGGAAGGACCGATTTGCTAAGTATCAGAATAATATGACTGAGTGGGGAAATTGGGTCATGCTGGCGGCCTGGTCTCACAGTTGGTCAGCACTATAATTAATGTGTTTGTTTGTTTGTTTAATCAATAATGCCCCCCCAGCACAACAAGTGGACATCTGCTATTGGGGGTCATACAGTGGTCAGACATATCTGAATTCAACAAATTAATATATTTCAAACAAGTAAAATAGAGCACAGAAATGTGTGCCACCAAAGATCATACAACTGGGACCAGACGGGATGGCCGAATGAGTTAGAGTGTCCGTTTCACGTGCTGGTAGATCGTGGGGTCGTGGGTTCGAACCCTGGTCATGTCAAACCAATGACTTAAAAATTGATACTTGTCGCTTCCTAGCCTGGGGCTCGGTATTATTAGGATAGGGCAAGGACTGTTGTGCTCAGTGTCAGGATAATGTGACTGAGTGGGATACCAGGTCATGGTGCCGGTGGCCTGGTTTCCCAGTGGGACAGCACTATAAAGTCGCCATGAGTGCGCATTGTCACAAGTTGGTACCCGTCCTGATATGATCTTAGATGTTGCTAGGAGGTAAAACAACAAATCATACAACTGTCGTAAAATCAGAAGTGGTATATGATCAATTAAATCAGCAGTAAACGACTTTTCAAGTTAAAAATGGAAAATTAATTTTGGGTAAAAGGCAGTTTCCCTCAAGAGTTTAATGAGTTGCGGATGGAATTGGAAGGACTCCATCACACCCTCATTTCCAAATACATCGCCTCTAACTGGTTGTAGGTGAGGACATCTCAACAAAATGTGATTCACTGTCAGTATACACCGGCAGTGCTCACACTGAGGCGGAGTCTCCCAAGACTGGCTATAAAGTCGCCATGACTGCACACTGTGACAAGTCGGTACCCATCCTGCTATGACCTAATGATTTGAAACTAGTCTATCGCATTTTTCTCCAGTGCCTACACAATGGTTTGTTTGTTGCTAGGACGTGAAGCAACAAACAAACCATTGTGTAGGCACTGGATAAAAATGCGATACACTTATAATTTTAAATCATTAGGTTCTAGTGATTTTTCTTCTTATGGGTGTAATATTCTGTAATTGAGTTGAGCTGATGACACACGTGAAGCACACACACCCTGTCAACAACATGAACCAAGGGTGAAAGACTGTCACTTTGTGTTAATTAACCACACATACAGACACACTAACGCACACACTACTAACACATTGTCACACACACATGTGCCACGTAGATAAGAGTGTGAGCAGGGAGATCTCCCTGATACCAGCCATGTGATTTCCCCGGTTTTAACCGGAATTCCGTGTTTTTTTCCTGTCCACTGAAACCGGATTTCCGTGGAGTTTTTTTTTATTCAGTTTTTTTTTTCTGGCCGCCGAAACACCTCTGAAATACACTGTTTGCATCCCTCTCGCGACTCAGTGGGATGCCGTGTGTCCCCACGATAACCTTTAAAAAAATGTCAGTTTTTTTCCCCTGCACCAAATCACATGCCTGTAATACACAAATTGTAAATAGACAGGACTAGCATGGTTGAACGGGGGGGGGGGGGGGGGTGGAAAGGGGCGCTGCTCCCAGAACATTTTGAAAAGGGTGATACAAAATGGTGCATTCTGCGGCATTTTTATGCCCAAAAAAGGTGTACATTAAAAAAAATGTTGAAGCTAAGATGATTCTTTGTTGCGAGATTGCAAATTAAAAGCAGGAAATCGGGAGATTAGGGTTATTTTGCTATGTTTTAGGGAGATCTCCAGCCATGTCAAGAGACTTGACTTTCCTCTGCATACATGTAAGTATACAATAAAGCTAAGATTGCATATACGTGGTATGCGGCATCCGGCATGCAAATGTGGTATGCAGCATAGATACCCATGCAATTTTGGGGCGTTTTTTGCTCCAAATTTGTGAAAGAAAGTCAAAGTTACTGTTGTTTTATATGGCAATGCATTCACATTCGCATCACATTCCCATTCACATTCATATTCATATTCACATTCACATTCGGACATATGGAAGCACTACTGTGCCTTTAAATGCATTCGCATCACATTCGCATTCGCATCACATTCACATTCAGACATATGGAAGCACTACTGTGCCTTTAAATGCATTCGCATCACATTCGCATTCGCATCACATTCACATTCACATTCAGACATATGGAAGCACTACTGTGCCTTTAAATGCATTCGCATCACATTCGCATTCGCATTCGCATCACATTCACATTCAGACATATGGAAGCACTACTGTGCCTTTAAATGCATTCGCATCACATTCGCATTCGCATCACATTCACATTCAGACATATGGAAGCACTACTGTGCCTTTGCCATTTTTTAGCATCACATTCACATTCACATTCACATTCACATTCAGACATATGGAAGCACTACTGTGCCTTTAAATGCATTCGCATCACATTCGCATTCGCATCACATTCACATTCACATTCACATTCAGACATATGGAAGCACTACTGTGCCTTTAAATGCATTCGCATTCGCATCACATTCGCATTAGCATCACATTCACGTTCACGTTCACATTCACATTCACATTCGGACATATGGAAGCACTACTGTGCCTATAAATGCTTTTCCATTTTTTGCCGCATTTGCATACCGTATGCCGCATACCGCGTCTATGGAATCTCAGCTTAAAGTTAAAGCTGCATAGTCCGATGAAATATCAAATTTTCAAAACCAAACCAATGATCTAGGCTTCATTTTACATATCTAACTTAGATACAGATGCACTTATTAAGCATTTGTTTCTGTGTAGAAGGCAATACTGAGTCAATTTGACAGAACCTATTACTGCAGAAGTCTATGGTGTCAGAGTTTTGGCAAGCATGCCAAAACTAACTTTCCATGTTTGCACTCAAAATATCTCAAAAGTTTACCATTTAAAATAAAAGTAACTTTGAACTAATGTAAAGTAGACACTAGTGATCGATCTAATATATTTATCTCAGAAAAAATACAGAAATTAAAAACCATCGGACTATGCAACTTTAAGGCAGATAGTGACATAAGCTTTTATATATATATATATACACACACACACACACAACCACACACACACACATACACACACACCACCACACACACACACATACACACACACACAACCACACACACACATACACACACATACACACACAACCACACACACACACACAACCACACACACACACACATACACACACAACCACACACACACACACATACACACACACACAACCACACACACACATACACACACATACACACAACCACACACACACACACACACACACACTTCAGCCCATCCTGACAGAGCTGCGCCAGTGCCATCACACAAACACACGCTGTGACACAAACACACAGACACAAACATACAGACACACAGACGTGGGCACTGATATGCGCGCGCATGCGCTTGTGCACAACACGCGCACTGCTCCCCCCCCCCCACCCCCAACACCATGTCCTTACAGGTAAACACACTACCCTTATAAGTTATATCCTAACCCTCATACAAGCCAGACACTATCACAGTAACAACACCAGCAACAAGCTACCCCTACCCCGCCCTCCCCCCTCCCCATCTCCCTCTCCCTCTCTCCTTCTCTTCCCCCCCTCCCCTCCCCGCAATAGCCGATATCTACTTGCTGGGGGTGGGGTCGTTAAACAAACCTTCTCTTCCTTTCCCCTTTCCCCATCTCCCCTCTTCCCTCTCCTCTCCCTCACTCTCTCCTTCATCCCCTCCCCGTCTCCTTCTCCTCCTATCCCACTCTCAGTCCCCCCATCCCCCTTTCTCCCTTTGCTCACCCCTTCTTCCTCCCTCCCTCCCTCCTCTCCCCCCCCAAAACCTCTCACGTTCCTCCCATTCTCCCCTACTCTCCCTCCCCTATTCCCGTCATCCTTCTCCCCTCCTCTCCCACTCCTCCCCTCCCTCCCTCCTTCTACTCTCATCCTCCCCCTCCTTCTCCCCTCCTCTCCTCCCCCCCTCCACTCCTCCACGCCCTCCCATCCCTCCCCTTCCCCCTCCTCCCCCTCCTCCTCCCCTCCTCCTCTCCTCCTCCCTTCTCCTCCTCCCCTCCTTCTCCCCTCCTCCTCCCCTTCCTCCCCCTCCTCCTCCTTCTCCTCCTTCCCCTCCTCCCTCCTCCCTCCTCCCTCCTCCTCCCCTTTCCTCCTCCCTTCCTCCTCTTCTCCTCCTCCCCTCCTTCCTCTTCCTCCTCCCCCTCTTCTCCTCCCTCTCCTCCTCCTCCCTCCTCCTCCTCCTCCTCCTCCTCTCCCCTCCTCCTCGTCCCCCCCTCCCCATTTAGTTACCTGTATTTATATTATACCTAAACCCAGACGGTACCGACATAACCCTGCATAGAAATCTACCTAAAACACCATCTACATGTAAATGTACGGACTGAATGTGTGATCCAAACTAGATACACCGCAATCACTTAATTAGTTGAATGTAATGCACAATTTAATGGTGGGACAGCACTATAAAGTCGTCATGAGTCGTTTGTGTGTCTGTATGTGTGACTCACAAGTTGGTACCCGTCCTGATATAACCTTAGATGTTGCTAGGACTTAAAACAACAACAAATACACAAATATCTCCCTCTCCCTCCTCCTCCCTCCCTCCCTCCCTCCCTCCCTCCCTCCCTCCTCCCTCCCTCCTCCCTCCCTCCCTCCCTCCCTCCTTCCCCTCCCTCCCTCCCTCCTCCCCCTCCCTCCCTCCCTCCCCCCTCCCTCTCCCTCCTCCCTCCCTCCCTTCCCTCCCTCCGCCCCTCTCTCCCTGCACTGAACAACATCTACATCATGCTGGATGTGAGCTGGACCAAATAGTCTTCACTCGATGCCGCGTTGCCCACTCTTGGTTGACTCATGCATTTTTACTCAACAGAGGACCGCTCTTTGAGTACATTGATGATTGAGTGCCAGTGTCCACTGACACTCTGACACATTCTACTTGAATGTGCAGATTTCATGGTCTTGCATCAACACCGTTTTAACGTAACTAGCATGAGAGACCTCTTTACCAATGCAAAACACAAACAAATAGTACAGTTCATAAAAAACAACTGGGCCATATCGGGCTTGATATCACACTCAGTCACATTATCCTGACACTGAGCTAACCAGTCCTTGCCCTATGCTAATAATGCCGAGTGCCTGGCTAGGAAGTGGCAAGTATCGATGCTGTAAGTCACTGGTTTGACTCGACCGGCAATTGAACTCCTGACCTTCCGCACGGGAGGCCTGCGCTCTACCGATTCGGCCACCGCATCTGGTCAATATGATATGACCTTAGATGTTGCCAAGACTCCAACAAAGCCCAAAAAAACAAAACCTCAACGAAAAATAGACACTACCAGCCCTTGTTGTCGACATGGCTTTAAACCATCAGCATCGCCACCCCTTCACCCTCCCCCTCCCCCTCCCCCCCTCCCCCCCTCACTACCTCCCCACTCCCCCTCACTCCTTCCCCCTCCCCATCACTCCCTCCCCCATCACTCCCTCCCCCTCACTCCCTCCACCCTCCCCCTCACTCCTTCCCCCCCCCCTCACTCACTCCCCCATCACTCCCTCCCCCCTCACTCCCTCACTTCTCTCATCCCTCACTCCCTCTCACCTCACTACCACCACTCACCCCTCCCCCCTCACTCCCTCCCCCATCACTCCCCCCCCCTCCACCTCGCCCCCCCTCCCTCCTCACTCCCTCCCCTTCACTCATCCCCCTCCCCCTCCCTCCCTCCTCCCTCCCCTTCACTCACTCCCCCTCCCCTCACTCCCTCCTTTCCCGCCACACACACACAAACACACACACACAGACACGCACACACGCGCAAACACAAACACACCCACACTGTGGTCAGGGAGCCTGCGCGTACCGGTGCGCCACCTGACGGGTGGCGGCCACACTACGCTGACAGACGCCGCTGGCGGGAGGTTTGCTGGTGCACACGCAGATCGGGCAGCGCGCTCAGAGGCTGGTGCTGCCACCTGCCGGGCATAGGGCGAGGTGTGAACACTTTGACTGACACCAGCCCTCAACAGGCTAGACTGTATCTGACGCTAGTGGTTAAAGTTAGTTTGTGTTAATATATTTAGATATAATGTAGGCTACTTTACTTTGCCTTACTACACTTTAATTTAATTTAATTTTGTTTAATTTAATTAAATTTTGTTTAATTAATTTTTTTTTTTTTAAAGGAGTCCCGGTCAAGTCAAACCAATGCCTTATAATATTGATACCGGTCGCTGCCCAGCCTTGCGCTCGGTATTACAGTACAACCCTGTTAAACCAAGCTTGGTTAAACCAAGCTTGGTTAAACAAAATGATCGGTTAATGCAAACTTTTTTCGGCGGCTGGGCAAAATACTACCATTTATCATATAAAAAAGTTGGTTAATTCAAAGTCGGTTAATCCAAATTATCGGTTAATCCAAACAAAATTGTCGGGCCCCAGGCCACTTCCGGTACGGTTTAACCAAACTTTCATGTGGTTATAAGATCATCTGAGACCACACTGACTTTGTTATATGATAAATGGTTGTATTTCGCCGAGCCCCTCCAAAAAGTTTGGATTAACCGATCGTTTGGTTTAACTGAGCTTGGTTTAACAGGGCTATACTGTATATACATAAAAAAACAATAATCAAAGTGTCCACATACATATTGCATTCATAATGCACCCACGTTTTTGCCAAAGCCAAGTCAAGGTCGAAGCCAAAGCTCGGTTAAACCAATGATCAGTTCACCCAAACAAATTTCTATGGTCCCTTCAAGTTTGATTTAATGGGGTTATACTGTACTAGGATATGGCAAGGACTGGTTAGCTCAGTATCAGGACAATGCGATTGAGTGGGATATTGGGTCATGGTGCCAGCAGCCTGGTGTCCCATCGGGGCAACACTCTGAAGCGCGCACTGGTACAAGTTGGTGCCCGTCGGATATGACCTTAGACGTTGCTAGGACGTAAAACCCCAACAAACAGACAACACAATTGTAGAGTAAGAAGCACAGCGTTGCATTGTCTCATCTACACGCCGCTGATTTACAAATACCCCGCTAGGGGTCGGATAGCGGTTAGGGGTGGGTGGGGTGGGGTGGGGTGGGGTGGGGGGTGGGGTGGACGTCTGTGACACCTCACGCATACCAAACCGAGGCTCGAGTGTCGGTGGGAAACCCAGAAGGAGGCTGGTTGGCGAGCATGGTGGAAGCTGTAGAAGCGAGGCCTGGCACACTGGCAGCATTGACGGGCCGCCTGGATGACTGTGAGCGAACAGCTGGAGGCGACTCGGATTTATGGGACAACTATGCAGCGCTGCCTGTCTGGTTCCTGGACGGTGTGTAGTGTGAACCTCACGCCCCTATCTGTGTACACGCATATATATTATTTATATTATATATATATAATATATATTATATATTATATATATTATGTATATGTAGTAGTTTGCACTGACCTCTGAGGCAAGTAACCACATAGACAGGTAGGCGTGGGTAGTGTGTTGATATCAGGGTGGTGTAATGGTTGGCACACTGGCCCGGAATGCAAAGAGATGTGGGTTCGAGTCCCGCTCTTGGTGCAATATTTCCCATTTTCATCACCCCCACGACATATATTATATATATTATATATATATATCTATTAATATATATATTTATTTATATATATAATATATTATATATAATATATATAATATATTATATATACCAGATATATATTACATATATAATATATATATTATATATTTTATTTATTTATTATAGATATTGTCATGGGGTGATGAAAATGGGAAATATTGCGCCTAGAGCGGGACTCGAACCCACATCTCTTTGCATTCCGGGCCAGTGTGCTAACCATTACACCACCTAGGCTCCCTGATATCAACACACTCCCCACGCCTACCTGTCTATGTGGTTACTTGCCTGAGAGGTCAGTGCAGACCACTACACTCGTCCCCCTGGAATTGTAAGTCTTGTAATGCTTACAATTACATACATACAGGCAATGCACTAACACATACATACACAGGGTAGGTTCAACAACCATACAGCGCAAAGCTTGTACAGGATCCTGATCACGGCAACCAGTGTCATGGGGGTGATGAAAATGGGAAATATTGCGCCTAGAGCGGGACTCGAACCCACATCTCTTTGCATTCCGGGCCAGTGTGCTAACCATTACACCAACTAGGCTCCCTGATATCAACACACTCCCCATGCCTACCTGTCTATGTGGTTACTTGCCTGAGAGGTCAGTGCAGACCACTACAATATATTATATATTATAATATGTATATTAATTAGTATATATATACTATATATGTATGCACATATATAGCACCACGATGTGGGATCAAGTTGACACCTACATCCCCTTCCACACATCCCTATCTCGGATTTATCAACTGGACACCGAAACCCGCCTCCCCCCCCCCCCCCACCCCCCCCCCCCCCCCCCCCCCCCCCCCCCCCCCCCCCCCCCTCCCCACACACACAGCCACCCCCAACCCCGATTCACCGCGGTGGCCGAATCGGTAAAGCACCTTTTTCCCGTGCAGAAGGTCGGGAGTTCGAATCCCAGTCGAGGTAAACCAAATGACTTACAAAATGCATACTTGTCACCACCTAGCCTGGCGCTCGGCATTACTAGGATAGGGCAAGGACTGGTTGGCTCATTGTCAGGATAATGTGACTGAGTGTGATATCGGGTCATAATGCCAGTGGCCTGAGTTCTCAGTGGGGCAGCATGTAAAGTCGCCATGAATGCGCACTGTCACAAGTCGGAGCTCATCCTGATATGACCTTAAATGTTGCTAGGACGTAAATCAATGACAAAGAAGCAAACAATCTCCTTTATCGCTGCGGATCACTTAAAGCTGCATAGTCCGATGAAATATCACATTTTCAAAACCAAACCAATGATCTAGATTTGATTTTACATATCTAACTTAGATACTGATGCACTTATTAAGCATTTTGTTTCTGCATAGAAGGCAATACTGAGTCAATTTAACAGAACCTGTTACTGCAGAAGTCTATGGTGTCAGAGTTTTGGCATGCTTGCCAAAGCTAATTTTCCATGTTTGCACACAAAATATCTCAACGGTTTACCAGTTAAAATAAAAGTAATTTTGAACTAATGTAAAGTAGATACTAGTGATTGATCTAATATATTTATCTCAGAAAAAAATGCAGAAATTCTAAACCATCGGACTACGCAACTTTAAAGTTGTAGCTGCATAGTCCGATGAAAGCATCAAATTTTCGAAACCGTGTGCCTAGATTCGATCCTACATGTCATATCCAACTTAGATACTGGTGCACTCACCCTCGCTAAACATAAATTGCAGTTTGGTGCTCCTGTGCGATGCTCAGAAGCAGTTAAATAGCCGATGTCTAGCATTTTGGTGTGCACGCCAATTTAAAAAAAAAAAATTAAAACATTTCCACTTCAAATAAGTATCTCCACAAAATTAAGCCTGTAATGTAAAAGTTACTTCCAACTAAAATAAAATAGTTTATAGCAATCAACTTAATATATTTATCTAAAGAAAAAATTATGGCAGAAACTAATAACTATCGGATTATGGAACTTTAATCTAGTTGCCATGGCAATGTGTGACTAGGCTAGGTAAGCAGGGTTTATTTTTGTCGGGGAGGGTGGCGTCAATACACAATATTCACAACGCATGCGACATATTACGGTGACGACAAACACTATGGTTGGGGACCATTGCCACAGCGCATACAAAAGCTCTGGAAATTACTAACTTTCAAATGCATGTATGTCAGTCAAATTTTGGGATATTTTGACAATTCCAAAAGTATATTGCTTCGGGTCATTGGAGCTTCCAAGAAACATAAAATTGTCATGTTTGGACCCAACTGAAAATTTTAGGAGGGTACCTAACTAGTCAGTCACTATTAATACACAATATTCACAATGCATTCGACATCTGACGGTGACGGCGAACACTACGGTTGTGGGACCGTTGCCACAGCGCATGTGTGTGAATATCATGTATTGACTGGTTATTGAACAATAACAGTGAACGCGAGTAGTCACGTGAGGGTCACGTGAGGGCCACGTGACCGTTTGGAGCTCATGCAGAGTTGGCGCTGAGTTCGTTGACTTTGCATTGGCTGTGTGTTGATGCAGAGTGGTGTTCTTTTTTTGCAGCAGATTTAGCAGAGCTCACACGGGAGTTTACCATGGAGTTGGCAGCTTTGTAGTTGACATGGACTTTGCAGAGTTGACATGGAATTGGAGCAGTTGACACAAGACTTGCAGATCTGAGATGGAATTTACACAGTGACAGTGTTGTTGATTTCGCACATATTTCACGCAGTGTTGTTAGCATGGAGTTTATGCAGTTGACACTGTGTTTGCAGATCTAACACAGAGTTTGCACAGAGTTGTTGACATGGAGTTTGCAGAGTTGACATGGAGTTTAAGCCATTGACACTGTGTTTGCAGATCTGACACAGAGTTTGCGCAGTGTTGTTGACACAGAGTTTGCAGAGTTGACATGGAGTTTACACAATTGAAACGGAGTTTGGAGATCTGACATGGAGTTTGCAGTGTTGGTGACACAGAGTTTGCAGAGTTGACATGGAGTTTACATAGTTGAAATGGAGTTTGGAGATCTGACACAGAGTTTGCGCAGTGTTGTTGACATGGAGTTTGCAGAGTTGACATGGAGTTTACACCGTTTACACTGTGTTTGCAGATCTGACACAGAGTTTGCACAGTGTTGTTGACATGGAGTTTGCAGAGTTGACATGGAGTTTATGCAGTTGACATTGTGTTTGGAGATCTGACACGGAGTTTGCAGTGTTGTTGACGGAGTTTGCAGAGTTGACATGGAGTTTACATAGTTGAAACGGAGTTTGGAGATCTGACACAGAGCTTGCACAGAGTTGTTGACACATAGTTTGCAGAGTTGACATGGAGTTTACACCATTGACATTGTGTTTGCAGATCTGACACAGTGTTGCTGACCCAGAGTTTGGAGGGCTGACATGGAGTTTACACCATGTTGTTGACAGATATTCGCACTTCGGCCCATCCTGACATGGAGTTTACTGAGTTGACACTACGTGTTTGCGAAGGTGACACAGCGTTAGCACTGTGTTAACGCTAAGTTGCTATGGCTTGACACAGTTTGATGACACTGGATTGACACAATCGTTGACACAGTGTTGTTGACAACAAGGGTTGACACTGCGCACAGTGTTGACACTTGGTTTGTAGAGTTGACATGGAGTATTGACGTGACATTGACGCCAAGATGTCACTCTGCTCACAGGATTGAAGCAGCATCAACACCATTACCAGCAGGTCAACAAGGAGGCACGTCCTGATATGACCTTAGATGTTGCCAGGACATAAAGCCCCAACATGTAAACAAACAACAGGGAGTGAATCAAGTTGACATGGACTGGATCAAGTTGAATAGATTTGAGGCCCTGTTGACAGAGTTAATTATGCAAATGTAAAGTTTCAAGTTGACAGTGTTAACAGACAGTTGAGTTAATTATGCCGATGTCAAGTTTCAAGTTGACAGGGAATTGACAAAGTTAATTACGCAAATGTAAAGTTTCAAATTGGCAGTATTGACAAAGTTAGTTATGCCGATGTCAAGTTTCAAGTTGAGAGTGTTGACAGAGAATTGACAAAGTTAATTACGCAGAAGGCAAGTTTCAAGTTGACAGTGTTGACAGGGAGTTGACACACAGTTTCGCGACATCACCATGGGTCTCATCATACTGAGAAAGGGTAAGGAACTGGTTTGAAGCCATTTCTTTATTTAAATTAGAAAGAGGTTCTTTTAAGATATTGATGATTCTTAGCCATTGAACATACCTGTGCATTTCTATTAAATTCTAAGGTTTGGGCTCTCTATCCATGCATAAATAAGAATATTAATATTCAAGATAGGGCAATGTCATCAATCTTTCATCAGTCGTTGGAAATACTAATTTTGTTTGGCATTGTGTATGGTTCTATAATTTTGTGGAAATTTAGTTTTGGAGTTTTGTTGTGATACAAAAGAATACAACATAGCATTCACACAACATGGTTCATCGCTGAATGTGTTAACCGAGAAACCGTAAGGTGTTTGATTAACCTGAGCATGTACGCGTGCTTGTCGAGAGGTCAAGTTGGCGCATCAAGCGCTCATCACATCTCCATATTTATGTCTAACGGGAGATGTAGCTGGCCATTGGCTATTGATCGACTGGCAAGCGGGTGATGGACCAGCACCTTTGCTGTCTGAGCCATGGGCAGGGATACGCTTCAATCAATACTGATAGTTCTTGAAGATTTATACTGCATATCATGGATAAGTCTGAATAGACTTGTTTTCACCATTAGACAGTTTGTCGATAGAAAGCCCGAGCATACACTTTTACCAACCCAAGGGATTTTTAACCTCCCACACCACATAGACATGGTATGAGAGCAACGGGCCTTTGATGACGCTGTAAGTTATACACAGCGGTGGAAATCCAAAGTGGCAGGGGTGGGGGCACTTCACTGCACATGGGCATGTAGCTCTTAGTTCAGGCTCTGACTTTCCTTCCGCAATGCATTTTTTTAGTGGAAATCACTGCAAGATTTTCTTTTGTCATTTCATACGAATTGATATTTAAAATTTGTTTACATTGTATAAAGCGTTGTAACCAGTTTCATGAGGAAATACTGTGTTATATATGGTAGCATAGTGTAGTATAGCCGACTGTAGTATAACATGTTATAGCATAGTAATTAATATGCACTGACCTCTTAGGCAACAACCCAGATAGACAGGCGTGAATAGGGTGGTTGCATCAGGGAGCCTAGGTAGTCTAATGGTTAGGGACCAGATGGGATGGCTGAATAAGTTAGAGCGTCCGTCTCCCGTACTGGTAGATCGTGGGGTCGAACCATGGTCGAGTCAAACCAATGACTTAAAAATTGATACTTGTTGCTTCCTAGCCAGGCACTCGGCATTATTAGGACAGGGCAAGGACTGGTGTGCTCAGTGTCAGGATAATGTGACTGAATGGGATACCAGGTCATGGTACCGGCGGCCTGGTCTCCCAGTGGGACAGCACTGTAAAGTCGCCATGAGTGTGCCCTGTCACAAGTTGGTACCCGTCCTGATATGACCTTAGATGTTGCTAGGACGTAAAACAAACCAACTAATGCTTAGGATGCTAGCCCTGGAATGGTGGGATATGTTTGTTCGAATCCCACTCTAGGTGCAATGATTCACATTAGTAAAATCACCGGACTCCTCCCCATGACACTGGTCCCATGACCAGGATCATCTACAAGCTATCCACTATATGGTTGTTGAACCTACCAAGTGCCTTGTCTGTATGTGTATACTTCTAAGCATTAAAGTTGCATAGTCCGAGGGTTTTGAGTTTCTGTATTTTTTCTGAGATAAATATATTAGATCGATCACTAGTATCTACTTTACGTTAGTTCAAAGTTACTTTTATTTTAAATTGTAAACTTTTGAGATATTTTTTGAGTGCAAACATGGAAAATTAGTTTTGGCAAGATTGCCAAAACTCTGTCACCATAGACTTCTGCAGTAACAGTTTCTGTTAAATTGACTCAGTATTGCCTTCTACGCAGAAACAAATGCTTAATAAGTGCATCAGTATCTAAGTTAGATATGTAAAATCAAATCTAGATGATAGACTACATCACGGTTTCAGCGGCGCGGTGCATTGTGGGATGTGTCAGAGCAAAACATACCGGCGAGAAGCACATGGCCAATGCTAATACACTGGGTGCAGCTATGAAATGTGCTAGTTTCAGCTCATCTCAGCTCTTGTTGAAACATAATTTACAAACTAAAGAAATATACATAATAAATTAAGATATTAATCTTTTATCCAGCATTGCATTTACATCAATATAATCAGCACATCTTATGCCATGTGCATTTAGATTTAGACAAATCTAGGCACTCAGACTAGTGTTAGAGCCATAACCAGAGTCAGTTTTATTTATTTTATTCATGTTTTTATTTATATCCTATGGTTAATGTCATATGTAGAAATAGAAAATGAGTAGGGTTAATCAGATATTGGTTATATATTTCTTTGAAACAAGTTTTTGTTGACACATTTGACATTTGAATTTTTAGAACAAGAATTACTTCTGCACAACTTCTGGCTAATCAATGGTGATGTAAACATCAGCCTGTAAAGTGACTGAAATTGTATGTTTCTTAGCTCAAAATGCTTACTTATGGAGAGTTGTGTCTTAAACATATTCATTATATTATTATATTGCATCTTTCCATCCATGTTTGTGTCATTTGTTATGTTCTATTTATTTTGAATAAAATCCTAGTTTTGCCCTACGCGTATCGGCAAACTCAATGCCGCATGCCTTTGCTTTGCTCCCGGCGCCGTTTTCAGCACATGCGCAGTCGGAACCGTGATGTAGTTAGTCTATTGGTTGGGCCTTGAACATTTGATATTTCATCGGACTATGCAGTTTTAAGTGATTAATGAATTTAAACCATTTAAAAGACTTAAAATTCGCGATGGTGAGTGTAGTTGTCTGCATAGACAAGCCCCCGTCCTGAAATGACCTTAGATGTTGCCAGGATGTAAAACTCCAACAACTAACCAGGTTGACGTGGATGTGAATTGTAAGTGTTTTGAATGGTCCATAAGTCCTATTTAATGCTTACAATGACATACATACAGGCAATGAACTTACATATATATACAGTAAAACCTCTCTAACCAACCGACCCCCTCCACAGAGCGACCACTCCCCTTTATCGGTCGCTTTATTTGAGTCCCCACAATACCATTGTAAGAATATTCTAACTGCCTAAACCGACCACCTCCATAAATGGACCACTTCGGCAAGTCGGTCCCATGGTCGATTGACTTAGAGAGGTTTTACTGTATAGAGGGGGTGTAATGATGTCACAAGAAAACTTTCGGTGGCCATGTTGGAGAACATACAGAAGGCTTGCAACTGCCTACACTGTGCTTATTTACTGATTTGTTAGGTTATTTGTCACTGTTTTGAGCAGTTTGGCCTCAGAAGTTGTTGGTAAAGTGCTGTAAGTAAACGCATTGGATGTAAATCTCCCAGAAGCTCCCATAACACAAGAAAACTCTGTTTTACTGCATCTGCATGCATCATTCACAACCTGGCTAGGGAGGGTGCACTCCCTCGATATGCACACAGGGTTGGTTCAACAACGATACATCGCATAGCTTAGTTATAACAATGCAGAATACTAGTACTACACTAGTTCTACACGTATGCATACATCTGTGTAGTACTAGTACTACACGTATGCATACATCTGTATAGTACTAGTACTACACGTATGCATACATCTGTATAGTACTAGTACTACACGTATGCATACATCTGTATAGTACTAGTACTACACGTATGCATACATCTGTATAGTACTAGTACTACACGTATGCATACATCTGTATAGAGATGTGTGTATATACCACACGGATTCAGTGGCTGGATGCCTGACAAAGAAAGGAAATACGCCTCCCCCCCCCCCCCCGCACCCCATCCTCGCCCCCACAAATTGCTGTCATGACCCGTGCTCACGACACGCCCGTAGTTCATGACAATCACGGCAGGGGGCGCGGTGAGTAGACTGGCGTGGAACCACATCACACTAGACGTATCCTCCTCCACCACTCCCCTCCTCCTCTCTTCCCTCCCTCCCTCCCTCCCTCCCTCCCTCCCTCCCTCCCTCCCTCCCTCCCCCCCCCTCCCTCCCTCCCTCCCTCCATCCCTCCATCCCTCCCTCCCTCCTTGTCTCCCTCCTTCTCTCCCCCCCAACCCTCCTTCCTCACACCTCCCACCCCTCTACTCTCCCCTCCTCTCTCCGTACCCCTCCCCCTGTCGTTAGCTTTCCCTCCTCACCCCTCCCTCTCTCCTCCCTCTTTCCCTCTCCTTCCACTGCTCGTCTCCCCTCTCCATCTCCCCCGTTCTTCTCTCCCTCCTCCCTCCTCCTCCTCCTCCCTCCTTCCTCCCTCCTCCCTCCTCCCTCCTCCCTCCTCCCTCCTCCCCTTCTCCCTCCCTCCCTCTCCCCTCCTCCCTTTCAACCTCCTCCCTCTCCCTCCTCCCTCCTGCCCCTTCCGCCCTCTTCTCTCCTCTCTTCTCCCTCCTCTCTCCTCTCTCCTACTCCTCCCTCCTCCCTCCTCCCTCCTCTCTCATCCCTCCTCCCTCCTCCCGTATTCACGGCGAGAATTAGTAGTATCTATTTTTTTCACTGTGAATTCTTATTTGAATAATAATAATAATAATAATAATAATAATAATAATAATAATCACTAGGATAACGTTATTTACACATAACCTCACCATGGATTTCCGCTTTTTTTGCCGGAGACCACTTTCATCCCTGTTGCTTCAAGGTCACGCTACAATTAAGTAGATTATAATGATCAACCTACGATATTGTAGCGAGGGTGATGGAAATTGAAAATATTGTGCCTAGCACATAATTCCAACCAGTACTTGTTGCCATTCTAGGTCTAGTGCCTTCACCATTAAACTATTGTGATGGCTCACGGTCTTCCACACTGCCACGCACTCACGGAAGAATGCCAAGATTGAGTAACAGTATGCTTCAACTGGTTTATTACAAAACCTATCCGCTCACCACGGCGTCCACAGTCAACTGACCCGCCCCCTAACTGCTAGGTCCTACGTCACCTCTATAGGTGGGTGGGCGGTGTGCTAGCCACACGCAGAAGAGGTCAGCCCAGTCGGGGCCCTGCCCGGTGGCTAGCATGCCACCACCTAGCGCAGTTCAGTGTAACTGCATAGGTGTGTGGCGTAGTCTCTGCCGCCACCACGTGGTAGTGAAGCTCATGTACAGACTACTACACTATCTAGGCTCCCTGATGCAATCACCATATCCATGGCTATCTGCCTCTGTAGCTCCTTGTCTGATGAGTCAGTGGCGACTAGTTAATACACACGCCCCCCTGGAATTGTAAGTCTTTTAAATGGCTTACAATTGCATCCATAAGTCATGTAATCTTTACGTACGTAATGCCTGGTACACACCTCCCATATAAAACCTAAAACTTCCCGTTTCGCGACTAAGTTTGAGTTTTAGTCAGTTTCAGTCTTTAGGTGTGTGACCCCCTAACACACCTGAGGCTTCCGATTCGCGTATAAAACTCAGTTTTAGGTTTTATACGGGAGGTGTGTACAGGACTTTATAAAATTAGAAAAATGAATCGGGAGGTAAGTCGCCAATCGCAAGGCTCTGGTGTGTTAGGGGGTCATACACCTAAAGACTGAAACCGGCTAAAACTTAGTCGGGAAACGGGACGGGTCAGGTTGTGTCGGGTCCCGTCGGACAGTCAGTATTAGCGTGTGAATTGTATACGGGAGGTGTGTACCTGGCTTAATATTACATACCTCCAGGTGGTACACTTACATATACACACACAGGGTAGGTTCAACAACCTTACAGTGCATAGCTTGTACAGAGTCCAGGGGCCGTATTCATGACGCGGTGTTAGCGAGCCAAAACTGGTTTTGGCCGGGATTTCTGGGTTAGCGGCGAAAACTCAGTACGCAAGGAGTGGTGTTAGTGCAAACACACCGAGTGTAAGCTAACACCGCGTCGTGAATATGGGCCCAGGGCCGTATGCATGGAGCAGTGTTAACGGTGCATGGTGTTATCCCTCTAACACTGGGTAGCTAACACCGGTTATCGGCGGTGTCGAGAACTATGTCAAGCCGTATGCATGGGCGCTTAAATGGTGAGTGTTAGCTAAACGTGAATGTATTTATAGATTTGGGAAATCCCTCTGCGTTTGTAGCCATATATTAGGCTCAAATCTATTCAATGCGACCATATTTAACAGAATTACATACGCAATAAGTGAAATTTGATCAATTTAACCCTAAATTCGAAGCGTTATTAAGGCTACCGCCGCATTGGCGGCGATATTAATAGTTATATTTTCGAATCGACGAACGTAAAGTAAACAAATCGCCGCAGCCGCCACATCGACGTCGCTGTCCATACTGGCGGCAGCGGCGGTTTGTTTACTGTAGGTTCGTCAATTCGAAAATATAACTATTAATATCGCCGCCAATGTAGCGGTAGCCTTAATAACGCTTTGAATTTAGGGTTAAATTGATAAAATGTCACTTATTGCGTATGTAATTCTGTTAAATATGGTCACATTGAATAGATTTGGGCTCCATCCTGACACTAACCTAGCACTAATACCGCTGTAAACCAGATATCAGCGGAGTTAGAATTTCCGAGTTTAAACGCTCGGTGTTAGGCCTAACACTGTTCCATGCATACCAACTTTTCTGCGCTAAACCAGAAATCCCGTCTAAACGCGTTTTGGCTCGCTAACACTGCTTCATGCATATGGCCCCTGGTTTTGTGTCGTGGAGGGTGATGAAATGGGAAATATTGCGCCTAGAGCGGGACTCAAACCCACACTTCTTGCCATTCTGAGGCTAGCATGCTAACCGTTACCCTACTGAGGCTCCCTGATGGGGTCGTGGGTTCGAACCCTGGTCGAGTCAAACCAATAACTTAAAAATTTATACTTGTCGTGTCCTAGCCTGGTGCTCGGCATTATTAGGATAGGACAAGGACTGGTTGGCTCAGTGTCAGGATAATGTGACTGAGTGGGATATCAGGTGATGGTGCTGGCGGCATGGTCTTCCAGTGGGGCAGCACTATAAAGTTGCCATGAGTGCGCGCTGTCACAGGTCGGTACCCGTCCTGATATGACCTTAGATGTTGCTAGGACATAAAACAACAACAAACAAATAAACAGACCCTGATGCAATCACCCCATGTACGCCAACCTGTCTATGTGGCTTGTTGCCTGAGAGGTCAGTCAGTGCAGACCAAGTAATACAATATTGATGTAATAAACATGGCTGACATTTGAAGTCATCAGATTAGCCAGGCAACTCTCATTTGTATGTGGCCCGAGCAGCCATAACTATTTATTCTAGGCATGATGCGCACAAATGTTGTACACCCTGAGGAAATGCCACCGGCCCATTGTTTAGCGGTGTTGCCAGCAACACTTGTGCACCTGGCCCGCATATCCCAGAGTTATGTAGCGTCTAATGTTAGTGATGCTGGTCCATGATGACCGCTTCTTTCCTACATGGGGCTGTCCGCTATGTGGGGATGTCCACTATGTGGGGCTGTCCGCTATGTGGGGCTGTCCACTATGTGGGGCTGTCCGATATGTGGGGATGTCCACTATGTGGGGCTGTCTGCTATGTGGGGCTGTCTGCTATGTGGGGCTGTCCGCTATGTGGGGCTGTTCGCTATGTGGGGCTGTCTGCTATGTGGGGCTGTCCGCTGTGTGGGGCTGTCTGCTATGTGGGGCTGTCCGCTATATGGGGATGTCCACTATGTGGGGCTCTCCGCTATGTGGTTCTGTCCACGCTGCCCACTATGTGGGCCTATTCACTATTTAGGTCTGTCTGCTATGTGGGCTGTCCACTATGTGCGGCTGTCCATTATGTGGGGCTGTCTGCTATGTGGGACTGTCCACTATGTGGGGATATCTGTTATGTGGGGCTGTCCACAATGTGAGTGTTCACAATGTGAGGCTGTCCACTATGTGGGGCTGTCCACTATGTGGATCTGTCCGCTGTGTGGGTCTGTCCGCTGTGTGGGTCTGTCTGCGACGTGGGTTTGTCCGTAACATTATTATGCATATATATAATAATCTTTCCGGTTGAAAAATTGACATAACCAATCTTATCTTTGTTTGGGTTTTATGTCCTGGCAACATCTGAGGTCATATCAGAATGTCTACCGATTTGTGACAATGTGCACTCATGGCAACTTTACAGTGTTGCCCCACTGGGAGATCAGGCTGCTAGCACCACGACCCGATATCCCACTCAGTCACATTATCCTGATACTGAGCCAACCAGTCCTTGCCTACCGTATTAATGCTGAGCACCTGGCTAGGTAGAAATAACTATCAATTTTGTACGTCATTGGTTTGACTCTGCTGGGATTCGAGCACCCAGCCTTCTATATCCCAACGCAGTCACTAATTCTGGAAACTGAATCCTCTGACCAATCTGAAGAATGTCTAAGACGTAGAAATCTACTAAGGCCCAACACACATTTTAAATTGGTGATCATCCCTGACCGTGTCTGAAAAATCGCCCATCCCTGATTTGTTAAATATTTTTGATTTGTCTAAAAACCTACTAAAAATGTGTCGGGCTAGCAGCAATTCAATTTTCGTAAGCACACAATTGAAACTTCTAGAACTGTATGATATAACAAATTTCTAAATGAGAATAGAGTGTTCGTTGTTTGACTGAAAACATTGTGATGTGTACGTGAATGACATGTCATCCTTTTATCAGTCTATAGCCGTGTTCACACACGGGCGTTAAGTCACCTTGTCTAGTTCGGCTCACATTCGCCGTGTGGATGCGTGGTTAAGGCGGATTAGGGCTAGTTCGCCTCAACTAGTTCGCCTAATGTAAACCGCGTCGCGAGGTAGTCCAGATGAAGCGAACTAGCTTAAGTCGGACCATATCGCCTGTGTGGACGGTAGCGGGTTAGATACGGCGGATTAAGGACGTCACAGTCGAGACCTGAGTTTGTTGACTTTTCGGTAAATTTGGTCTATGAACCTGCTCGAGGTGCACAAATATTTTTTTCATGATATATTTTAAGGTTTTCACTGCCCAGCAGAAGTTTTGACCGTTCCAAACCAATACGATTCAGTCCATACATATCTAGGTCGAACCCACACTCTCTAGTGGCGACGTCGACTAACCGAAACTGGCGCTGGTTAGTATGGACTTGCTCATGCGCAGATATCGATTTCCGCCTTAAACCGCTGTGTGTGTGGACACGACACTAGTTCGCCTCATCTAGTTCGCCTTGTCTAGTTCGGCCTAAAGTTGTGTGTGTGAACACGGCTTATGGTGGTCCAATATTTTTGTTTTAAATACTGAAAAAAAGATGATAATAAAAATAGAAACTGCCTGCCCGACCCTTATTTGTGTGATCAAAAGGACGATCACCAACTTAAAATTAAAAGATTGGCCTAGATACATTCCGAAATGCGTAATTTTAATGTCCACAAAGCATCATATGTAATAATATGATTAGATATTCAATAGGAACCAAATATTCAGAATGGTGTCGAAAGAGTGCGTATTCATGGAACGATTGAGATTCCGTATGGAATGGTGGAATCGATCCCTGGAAATCAGGATGAATCCACAAAAATCGAGATGGTTGGCATGATCAATCGAAAAAGGTGCCACCTTGTTGTAAGCCAAACTGTCTTGTCGCAGTATGTCAGGTCAGTTAACGCTCGGCATTAACTAACAGTCGGCAAATGTCGGGCTAAGTTCTTCAAAGATGGCAACCAGGAATGGATTTGCTGGCAGACAACCAGGTCTTGATGTTCATTCGCTCGGAAACCAGCGGGTCATAGTTTACAAGGTTTCGTGAATACCCCCTCCGCCTGCCAGCATCCTCATCCTCATCCTCATCCTCATCCTCATACTTACACACTCACCCACTCACCCGCCACACACTCACACACTCACTCACACACTCACCAACACACACGGAGTGTGTTACCTGTTGCCTGGGACCAGAAGGGATGGCCGAATGAGTTAGAGCATCGGTCTCCCATGCCGGTAGATCGTGGGTTCGAACCCTGGTCGAGTCAAACCAATGAATTAAAATTGATACTTGTCACTTCCTAGCAAGGCACTCGGCATTAATAGGATAGGGCAAGGACTGGTTGGCTCAGTGTCACTGTCAGGACAATGTGACTGAGTGGGATATCAGGTCATGGTGCCAGTGGCCTGGTTTCCCAGTGGGACAGCACTATAAAGTCGCCATGAGTGCGCACTGTCACAAGTCGGTACCCGTCCTGATATGACCTTAGATGTTACTATGACGTAAAACAACAACAAAACAAACCTGTTGCCTGGCAATCGGCATTACTGGGATAGTGCAAGAAGCAGTTGAATAAGGAATGCTAATTGTCCGCATTTGACATTTAAAGTAAAGATTTGATCCAAAATCTCCAACTTAGGTGATCTGAAATGTTGGTGCACTAATTAAACATGTATCAGCGCAAAGAAGGACAAACTACAGAAGTCAATTTAATAGACCGCATCAGTGCTGAAACCTATGCTGTCCGGCATTTTGGTGTGCACTCTGAAATTAAAGCTGCATAGTGTGATGATATATCAAAGCCAAAACAATTATCTAGATTTGATTTTACATATCTAACTTAGATACTGATGCACTTATTAATCAATTGTTTCTGCATAGAAGGCAATACTGAGTCAAATTAACAGAACCTGTTACTGCAGAAGTCTATGGTGTCAGAGTTTTGGCAAGCTTGCCAAAACTAATTTTCCATGTTTGCACTCAAAATATCTCAAAAGTTTACCATTTAAAATAAAAGTAACTTTGAACCAATGTAAAGTAGATACTAGTGATCGATCTAATATATTTATCTCAGAAAAAATACAGAAATTCTAAACCATCGGACTCTGCAACTTTAACTTTGCGTGCTTTAGTGTGCGAGTTTTCACAGTGGCACCTAGCTACTACGCCTACCTGTTCTGGAGGTAGGTGGTGGCTGGTGCCCCGAAGCAGGTGGTGGCAGGTGACCTTGAGGTCAGGTGAAGGTCATACCGAGGTGGTGGAAGGGTGCGACACTCTTCTCATGTGTCTGGTCTGTGTGGACCCCTGTAGTGAAGGTGAGCATCGTTAGGGTCCTTATCAGTACACCTGGAAGTCACCAGGTGGGGGATGGGGGGGGGAGGGGGAGATATGGATCAGAAGTAGGCGTCCTTTAATTGTTTTGTGGAAACAAACTAGGGCTGAATTCACTACAAAATAGTTTTTACCACTCCAGGTAGATTGCTGGTTTTTTGTTTAGTGGTCGCCTTCCCCACGCCACTGCAGTTGTCATAGTATGGAGGGATACCGCTCTCCTGTCGTGGTAGCGGTAATTGTCAACTGGATGTACTTGGCTGACCCTGTCATAGTATGGAGGGTTACCGCCCCGATATAATGATGGCGATATGGCTCAATTGAATGACCTGCCATTGTAGGTACCATGGCACCTAGGGTTACTGGTCTCCTGTCGTGATAGCGGTAATTGTCAACTGGATGTACTTGGCTGACTCTGTCATAGTATGGAGGGTTACCGCCCCGATATAATGATGGCGATATGGCTCAATTGAATGACCTGCCATTGTAGGTACCATGGCACTGAGGGTTACTGCCCTCCTGTCGTCTGGTCGTGGTAGCGGTAACCAACTGCATTTATCTTGTTGAAGCTGACAAAGGGTTTTGTTTTGTTTGTTTGGATGTGGTGGTGGAAGGAGTGGTGGTTTGTTTGTTTTGTTGTTGTTTTACGTCCTAGCAACATCTAAAGTCATATCAGGACGGGTACTGATTTGTGACAGTGTGCACTCATGGTGACTTTATAGTCCTGCCGCACTGGGAAATCAGGCCGCCGGCACCATGACCTGATGTTCCACTCAGTCACATTATCCTGACACTGAGGTAACCAGTCCTTGCCCTATCCTATTAATGCTGAGCGCTGGGCTAGGAAGCGACAAGTACCAATTTTAAAGTCGTTGGTTTGACTCGCCCGGGAACCGAACTCCCGACCTTCCACACGCGAGGCCCACGCTCTACCGATTAGGCCACCGCGCTTGGTGCAGAGTACCGAGGGTTACCGTCTTCAGGTAATGATAGTGATATGGCTCAATTGACTGACTGTACAAGTCAGTTGTCATGGCACTGAGGGTTACTGCTCTCCTGTCGAGGTAGTGGTAATTATCAACTGGATGTACCTCGCTGAAGCTGTCATAGTATGGAGGGTCACCACCTATGTGTAATAATAGCGATATTGTTTAATACGGCTGATAACTTTTCCAAAAAGTTTGGATAATTGTCACAACACCACCACCATCCACAGACCACCGAATACCCGTTTTGAAGTTGAAGCACTAGGGCGGTAAACCCCAATCTCTTACTGAAGCCTTGTAAGCGGTTTCAGGGCACCCCGGGTGATTTTGATGGAGCTCCATTGAAGTCTGTACTCTGTTTACTGCGCATGCGCGGCGCTTGGTTAGTTGGGGAGGGCGGGCAATTGGAAGCTTGTCCCCGGCGGGCAGGACGTGGTGAGCACCTGGAGGTGGGGGTGAGGTGGGGGGGGGTGAGGTGGTGGTGAGGTGTGGTAGTGGTGCGTGGGGGCGTTTGATGACGCTGTAATGTATACACAGCGGCGGAAATCCAAATTGGCAGAGGTGGTGGCACAGGGAATCGAACCACCGACCTTCAGATTAAGGAGTCCGACCTCGAAACAAGTTAGACACTCTAACCACCCTGCCAAAGAGAACCTTTCCTCCCTTCCTTCCTCCCTCCCTTCCTCCCTTCCTTCCTCGCTTCCCCCTTTCCTCCTTCTCTCCTTTCCTCCTTTCCTCCCTTCCCTCCTTTCCTCCCTTCCTCCCTTCCCCCTTTCCTCCTGTCCTCCCTTCCCTCCTTTCCTCCTTTCCCTCATTTCCTCCTTTTTCCTCCCTTCCTCTTTCCTCCTTCCCTCCTTCTCCTCTTTCCTCCTTTCCCTCCTTTCCTACCTTTCCTCCTTTCCTCCTTTCCTCCCTTTCCCTCCTTTCCTCCTTTCCTCCTCCTCCTTTCCTCCTTTCTCCTTTCCTCCTTTCCTTCCTTCCCCCCTTTCCCTCCTTTCCTCCTTTCCTCCTTCTCTTTCCACCTTCCTCCTTTCCTCTTCCTCCTTTCCTCCCTTCTCCTTTTTCCCTTCTCTTTCCTCCCTTCCTCCTTTCCTCCCTTCCTCCTTTCCTCTTCCTCCTTTCTCCCTTCTCCTTTCTCCTTCTTCCTTTATTCTTTCCTTTTTCCCCTTCTCTTTCCTCCTTTCCCTCCTTTCTCCTCTTTCCTCCTCCCTTCCCTCCCTTTCCCCTTTCTCCTTTCCTCCCCTTCCTCCTTTTCCTTTCCTTATTTCCCCCTTCTTCTTCTTCCTTTCTTCTTTCTCCCTTTCCCCTTCTCTCCTCTCTTTCCTCCCTTCGTCCTCTTTGTCCTTCTCTCCTTCCTCTTTCCTCCCTTCGTCCTTTCCTCCTTCTCCTCTCCCCCTTCCCCTTTCCCCTTCCCCCCTTCTCCCTTCCCTCTTCCCATTCCCCATTCCTCCTTTCCTCCTTTCCTCCCTTACTTCCGTCCTCCCTTCATTCCTCCCTTCCTTCCTACTCCCCCCTCCCTCCCTTTCCCCTTTCCTTCTCTTTTTTCCCGTCCTTTCTCCCTTCAATCCCTCCTCACCTCCCTCACCCTGCCTGTGTTCAACAACTAAGGCCTGGGCTGCAACACGGCATTCTGGGAACGCTTGAACAGTGCTGCCGCCTGGTGGCACCGGGCAGAACCAAGGATAACAAGCCTCAGCTTGGGTGTCCATGGTAACGTAAACATGGAGGCAGTTTTCACACAATATCTGGGTTGGTCCGTCCAGCCCAGCCTCCGCTGCAAAGGCTTCTGGGTAAATATTCACCAAATACGCGTGTGTTCTGGAAAGAGTGCACAAAGGGCATGTTTATCATTAGGCAGACATAATACTGTAGTGGTCTGCACTGACCTCTCAGGCAAGTAACCACATAGACAGGTAGGCGTGGGGAGTGTATTGATATCAGGGAGCCTAGGTGGTGTAATGGTTAGCACACTGGCCCGGAATGCAAAGAGATGTGGGTTCGAGTCCCGCTCTAGGCGCAGTATTTCCCATTTTCATCACCCCCACAACACTGGTTGCCGTGATCAGGATCCTGTACAAGCTTTGCGCTGTATGGTTGTTGAACCTACCCTGTGTATGTGTAAGTGCATTGCCTGTATGTATGTAATTGTAAGCATTAAAAGACTTACAATTCCAGGGGGACGAGTGTAGTGGTCTGCACTGACCTCTCAGGCAAGTAACCACATAGACAGGTAGGCGTGGGTAGTGTGTTGATATCAGGGAGCCTAGGTGGTGTAATGGTTAGCACACTGGCCCGGAATGCAAAGAGATGTGGGTTCGAGTCCCGCTCTAGGCGCAATATTTCCCATTTTCATCACCCCCCACGACACTGGTTGCCGTGATCAGGATCCTGTACAAGCTTTGCGCTGTATGGTTGTTGAACCTACCCTGTGTATGTATGTGTTAGTGCATTGCCTGTATGTATGTAATTGTAAGCATTACAAGACTTACAATTCCAGGGGGACGAGTGTAGTGGTCTGCACTGACCTCTCAGGCAAGTAACCACATAGACAGGTAGGCGTGGGGAGTGTATTGATATCAGGGAGCCTAGGTGGTGTAATGGTTAGCACACTGGCCCGGAATGCAAAGAGATGTGGGTTCGAGTCCCGCTCTAGGCGCAGTATTTCCCATTTTCATCACCCCACGACACTGGTTGCCGTGATCAGGATCCTGTACAAGCTTTGCGCTGTATGGTTGTTGAACCTACCCTGTGTATGTATGTGTTAGTGCATTGCCTGTATGTATGTAATTGTAAGCATTACAAGACTTACAATTCCAGGGGGACGAGTGTAGTGGTCTGCACTGACCTCTCAGGCAAGTAACCACATAGACAGGTAGGCGTGGGGAGTGTGTTGATATCAGGGAGCCTAGGTGGTGTAATGGTTAGCACACTGGCCCGGAATGCAAAGAGATGTGGGTTCGAGTCCCGCTCTAGGCGCAGTATTTCCCATTTTCATCACCCCCACGACAATACAGAGGCGCAAGTAGTGATTTGAGAATATCAAAGTTCGGCTAGAGACCAGGTATTCGGGTGATGTGCAGATACCGCAGTGTCGCGAAATAACAACGGTTGTCTGATGGGCACTTGTTGGTAAACGACTCTGGTACAACACTCGCTTTAAGTGCGGCAGGGCGTGAGTTCGCGCACCGACCGAGGTTAAAAACAAGATCTTTACAAACTTGACGCTCGTCACTCACTACCTTGGCTGGTGCTCACCATTAACAGAATAGGGAAAGAACTGGTTAGCTCATTGTCAGGCCGATGTCACTGAGTGGGATATTGTGCCATGGTGCTGGTAACACAATGTCAAGTGGGATAATGTGACTGAGTGGGATATTGGGTCATGGTGCTGGTAACACAATGTCAAGTGGGATAATGTGACTGAGTGGGATATTGGGTCATGGTGCTGGTAACACAATGTCAAGTGGGATAATGTGACTGAGTGGCAAATGGTGCCAGTGGCCTGGTCTCCCATGAGTGTGCATTGTCACAAGTCGCTACCTGTCGTCTTGATATGACCTTTGATGTTGTCAAGATGTAAAACCCCAACAAACAAACCATGCACCACTTCCACCACACATCACCACCACCACCACCAGCCCCTCCACCGCCATATCCACACACCACCACACATCACCACCACCAGCCCCTCCACCGCCATATCCACACACCACCACACATCACCCCCACCAGCCCCTCCACCGCCATATCCACACACCACCACCATATCCACACACCACCACCAGCCCCTCCCGCCATATCCACACACCACCACACATCACCACCACCAGCCCCTCCACCACCATATCCACACACCACCAGCCCCTCCACTGCCATGTCCACACACCACCACCATGCACACACCACCACAACTACCACCACCACACACTGCCACCACATCCACACACCGCCACCACATCCACACACTGCCACCACATCCACCCACCACCACAACCCACACACCACGCACCACCACCACACACCACCACACACACACCACTACCACACACCACCACATACACCACCACCACACACACCACCACCACATACACCACCACCACACACACACCACCACCACAGACCACCACCACATATCACCACCACACATCACCATCACACATCACCACCACCACCTCCATCATCGGACAGAAGTAAACATGGCCGGGTCTTTGTGTCTACTTCGTTTCTACTTTGTTTCTAAGACAATAACTGCTTGCCTTGGTGACAGCGGGGTACTACAGCGTGCATCACCTGCCAAGTGCGGTGTAAACATTAGTTTGATCTGCTTACATTGTGAATATCACGTGTAAGATATGAATCTTCCCTGATATCAACTGCCACTTGTGTTGTTAATTCAGTTATGTTGCTTTAGTTATTTCATCGTTTGGTGAAGTTTTAGAAAGTGTAGTAGTCTGTACATGAGCTCTACTACCACACGGTAGCAGCGGAGACTACGCCATACACCAGCGCAGTACCACTACACTGCACCAGGTGGTGGCACAGGTAGCCACCGGGCAGACCCCAACTGGGCTGCCCTCTACTGCAGGTGGCTGACCTCCCCCCCCCCCCCCCACACACACACACACACCTATAGAGTCGATGTGGGATCTGGCAAGTCAGGGGGCGGTTAAGACAACTACTGACGCCGCGGAGAGCAGATGGTTCAATAAACCAGGTTGAAGCGTACACTAATTGAATCTTGGTGTTCTTCCGTGTGTGAGCGTGCGAGTGAGAGTCGGAGGACCTTATTCTAAGTGTGCCTCCTCCCCGTTTCCCCCTCCCACACCCTGCTGACCTTGTGGATTTTCTTGAGGCTTACAGGGCCCTCTCACAGGGGCTTAGAGGTCGTATGCTGACCTTAGATGTTGCTAGGAAGTAAAACAACAACAAACAAATCAAGTCGTACGCAGATGGAATAACACGCTATTGGAATAAAGCGCAATGGAATAAAATGCTATGAAACATATATTTTAATGAAATAATAATATTTATAATCTCAGGTAGTACGCAGCTGTGTACCTATGTATATGGAAACTAGGCCCATGTGTCATATAAATCATACAACATAAATTTGTAGTCTTTTGACGCATGTTGGTTTTGTGATGGTCCACAGTCTTCCACACTGCCACACACTCACGGAAGAATGCCAAGATTGAGTAACAGTACGCTTCAACTGGTTTATTACAAAACCTATCCACTCTCCGCGGCGCCAACAGTCAACTGACCCGCCCCCTAACTTGCCAGGTCCCACGTCGCCTCTATATGTGGGTGGGGTGTGTGCTAGCCACACACTGTAGAGGCTAGCCGGGATTAATCAATCACCATCAGTTTATGTGCTGATGCAAGCTAACTGGTTATCTGTAAAGACTGCAGGTAGCTTATTTCTGAGGAAGTGTCCACTCTCAACTCACTCAACTTATCCAATGAAAGCCAGTTTAATGTTTGTATTGATATTATTATATATTCATGTGGCCTTCGATAAATGATATTCATCTTGTGCTTATCAATGCGTGGTTTGTATTTTTCAGGAACCTCTTCAAGTTCACAACTCCGGGTGCCGTACTCCTCTTACAAGTCGCGTGGCACTGCAAGCAGTTCGGTAGCTGAGGGCGGCCTTGGTCCGGAGTCTGCGCAGTATCGTGACAGCCTTGAGCAGCAGGACTTCGTACAGAAACTGTCGCGTTTCGAGTACCTAACACATAGTTCAAATGACCCCCAGAAGAGGACATCGTCAACGTCACCATCAACGAGCTACACTCCAGGTGGAGCCACCAGTCCACACTCCCCACCACCAGGGGGTGTTGGTGTGACCTACTTACATGCAACTTCACCAGGGGTGCCTAGCAGTAACAACGGAACAAGTAGCCAGGGAGACACCATTTCCAGACGGGAGGCTGCTGCGAAAAGGACAGCAACTACGACTATTGTGTTGAAGTCACCAACATCAGAGACACCGAAAGAAGTTGAATCGAATCAGAATGGCAGTAGCCATGAGGCAATTGCCACAAATGATTCAGTGCGAGAAGACACAAAAGGTGGGCGACAACGTGGCTTATCCCTTGCGCAGCGGCCACCCTCTCCATCTGGTCTGATTTCGCCAATACGTTCAGTGCAACATAAGACGATATCGTTCAAACACCCACCAACGACTGTCACAACAAGTGGGAGCTATGCGTCATCAAGTCCACAATTTGCACAAACGGTGATTAAATCTCCACCATCGCCAACACTTGTGCGGCGGTCACCATCTCCTTTGCTCAACCGGAAAGCTGCTTCGCCAACGGCATCCACAAACAAACAGCTGATCATTGACCCGTCTCCTGTTGGCGTCCGAAAGTTCATTACCTCGCCGCCATCACCAAAGCTCGCAAGAAAGCAAACACCGACACCATCACAGCCAACGAACAGGAATGTATCAAAAGAAAGTGGTGGTGGGTCCAGTGTGCGTGCAGAACCTCCTGCTTCGCCGACATTACGACGCAAACTTCCATCATCCCCAACCGTGACACGAAAAGTACCTCTCTCGCCAACTGCTGGGCGGAAGGTTCCTTCCTCACCAAATGCAGGAACAAACAATATCCCTGAGATTCCGCCGTTTAAGGGCCATGCGAATGGCAGCGTGTCCTCAACTGGATTCAGTGGAAATATCGCGGTCACTCCAGAATCACCTAAGCCAGAGCGAAAAGTCCCCGTCACACCAGACTCACCAAAGTTAACTGGAAAGGTCCCTGATTCACCTAAACTTACGAGAAAATTTGCAACACCTCCTGAATCACCGAAGCCCTTAAGAAAGAACGGGACCCCTGAATCACCGTCCCTGCAACGCAAGGTCACCACCGCAACCCCGGATTCACCTGTTATCTCACGGAAGTTACCAGCAAAATCTCCACAGTCAGTCCGAAAGTTTCCTGTCCCTCCTTCATTTGAGTCACGTTCGGCAAAATCTTCAAGCACCTCTGAAAATCCTGTGACTGAAGCACCGACAAGTGCAAGTGTTGTTGTATCTAGGCCCCCGGTTTCGCCTTCCTCCCCTAAGCCGGTAAGGAAATTCAATGGGGGTGAGAAGAAGGGCACGACTATTAGCACTAGCAGTCAAAATGGTGACTATGATGCCGTAGATTTCATTAAACCATTACCAAGCCCCCCAACTAGGAGAAAGGCTATTTCCTCTTCCTCAGTTGCGAAAACTCCATGCTCTCCTGGATCGCTCCGTCGCAATCTGAGCCCACCACCACAAGTACTCCCAAAACCACAGCAGACCTTGGGCGATCAGGTCACCCCACCACCAGTTCCACCACATGCATCATCTATTAGCAAGAAGGACACCCCCACATTCCCACGTTACCATGGTGAGAAGCTGTTCACCAAGGATACAATCATAGTCCACCGGGTTTCCATTCCTGGCTTCGACAAAAAATTTGAAATTCAACCAATACCTCATGCAAGTGGGCTCTCCGAAGCAAATGACTCAAGCATACCTGATTCACGTGTAGTGAGTGGTATCAGCACCGCAAGCTCGAGTTCATTTACAAGTGTCAGTAGTATGAGCTCGACCGTCAGTAGTGAAACCGCAATAAAGAGAGACAGCCAGCATAGCCGAGAGAGCCGAGACAGTAACAAGCCAGAATCTGAAATGTCTGCTGCAATGGAGAATAGCGTAAATAATAATCCCTCGATGGAAAGCCCCAAGAATGGGTTATCCAGTTTGAATCATAAGGATGATGTCACATTGGATGACTTTGATGTTGACCTTGAACTTGATCTTGATGACCTGACAGGGAGTCAACAAGACCTCAAGGCACTTCATGAGAAGGCCTTGGCTGATCGGAAGAAAGAACAAGAAATGGCTGCGCTTGAGAAGCAGCGACTGGAGGAGATTTTGAACATGTGCGCAGAGTATGAGCGACAGATTGAGGTGGAGCGTCTCGCCAGTGGAGGAAGTGTCGTAGCCACGAATGATCAGAAGTTTGCAAAGAAGGATGAGCAGAAAAGAGACTCTAGCAGTGATGGGCACGATGGAAGTTTAGGTCAACCAGATTCACGAAATTCAATGACAAAAATCAAAACAAATGGTTCGCTCACAATGCTTTCATCACCAGGCACATCACATAAGGAGGTAACGTTCGAACATTGGCGCAGAAGGAGCTCTAACTCCTCCGCATCCGAGGATGATCTTGGTAGTGAGAACGGAACAATTAAGCGCCGCCCAAACAATGGCCATGTTGGCTTAGATAATGCGTTCCACCATAAATCTGGACAATGTGCTCCCGAGCCTGTTCATAAGATGAAGGAAAATGATGCGAGTGACTCTGGAAGCGCTCTACCGACAGTGGATGCATCATCCGCTGATGTGTCAACATCACCCGGAATGGCTGAAAAGAACAATAACAGCCCTGATGGTAACAGTGCAGTGTCCAATGCCGGCATGCGGTTTCAGCTGGTGAAAATTGGAGATGGCAAGTACGCCGGACCAATCCTCCGCAGTGTAACAAACAATGTACCAAACGCAGCTGGTGGCGGTGAACTGAACGAGTATCGTGGTGCAGCGACAACTTCAAATGGCGAGAGTAGTTCTGCAAGGTTTCTTCCATCAGGCGTATGTGAACCGAAGTCGCCAGAACATAGTGACCAGAGCTTTCAGCTTCCGGTTACATCATCGAGTAGCGGGTTGGAAAGCTTCAACGACATCAGCCGTAGCCGAGTGGAGGTGAGCTTTGCGTCTTAATCTCCAAACACAAAATCCACGCAGACCTAAATGACACTGCTTGTCGCTAGTTTTATGTATGCACTTGTGATCAGGTTGGTGGTGAAAACAGTATAAGGCCTTTTCCACAGATCATGTTAAACAGAGATCTGCTACTCAATACAGTAGTTCTGGCCAATGCCGTTAGAGTGTGGGTTGGTACTGGAAATCTTCTATAATATCTTTTCCACAGATTATGCTGCACAGTGATCTGCTACCGGTAACAGTAATCCTCGCCACTGCCATCAGAGGGCAGGTTGGTGGTGGAAATCGTCTATAGTACCTTCCCCACACATCATGGTGCTGCTATCCACAGCATTAGTTCTTGCCATTGCCATCAGAGGGCGGGTTGGTGGTAGAAATCCTCTCACTATTATCATTATTATTATCATAATTATTATCATAATTATTATTATCATTATTATTATTATTATCATTATTATCATTATTATAATTATCATCATTATTATTATCATTATTATTATCATTATTATTATCATTATTATCATTATTATTATCATCATTATTATCATTATTATTATCATTATTATTACATTATTATTATTATTATTATTATTATAGCAAACGTAGTCTGATACTGAAAGCCTGACAAACCCAGGATCTCTCAGAGCCGCCACTCCCCCTTGTGGCTCTTGTTTGAACTAGAACGACATTGCTTAGTGTGTGCAATATGCACCAGGTGGCAGCACCTAACATGCCTTGTCCATTGCCCTTCTCCCACTACCAGACGATGTGAAAAGCGTGGGAGGTTTTTTTCTTTGGTTTCTTTTTTGGTACATTAGTTGTTTAATCAGGGGAAATTTCAGTCATGGGCTAAATCCATGGGCGGAGTCAAACCGAACACTTACAGAATATATATTCATCACTACCTTGCCTAGCGTGTTTCACCGGGCACGGTGGCCGAATCGGTAGAGCATAGGCCTTGCGTGTGGAAGATCGGGAGTTCGCGAGTTCGGTTCCCGGTCAGGTCAAACCGATGACTTAAAAATTGATACTTGTCGCTTCTTAGCCTGGTGCTCGGCATTATTAGGATATGGCAAGGGCTGGTTAGCTCAGTGTCAGGATAATGTGACTGAGTGGGATATTGGGTCATGGTGCCGGTGGCCTGATTTCCCATTGCGGCAGCACTATAAAATCACCATGAGTGCATACTGTCACAAGTCGGTACCCATCCTAATATGACCTTAGATGTTGCTAGGATGTAAAAAACAACAACAACAAAAAAAAAAACCTAGTGTGTGTCATCACACGGGTTGAGCAAGGACTGGTTGGTCCAATCAGTATCAGGATAATGTGACTGAGTGAGATAACAGGTCATGGTGCTGGCAGCCCAGTGTCCCAGTTGGGCATCACTATAAAGTATCCTCGAGTTCAAACTGTCACATGACCAGATGGGATGGCTGAATGAGTTGAGCGTCCGTCTCCTATTTTGGGAGATCATGGGATTCAAACCCACGGGTTTGAACCCAGGTCGAGTCAAACCATGCAATGACTTTAAAATATATACGTGTCGCTTCCTAGTCAGCCCCTCCGCATTATTAGGATAGGGCAAGGACTGGTTGGCTCGCTGTCAGGATAATGTGAGTGAGTGGGAAATTGGGTTATGGTGCCAACGGTCTGGTCTCCCAGTGGGGTAGCACTATAAAGTCGCCATGAGTGCGCACTGCCACAAGTTGGTACCCATCCTGGTATGACCTTAGATGTTGCCAGGACAAAGCTCCAACAACCAACCAATCAAAGTGTGGAAGTGTGTGTGTGTGGTGACTGCTGCCCCACCGCCCTGCTGTCTGCCTAATGGCCGGTACACACCTACCGTTTGTGCGCGCACACCTCCCGTTTACGATCGAAAACTGCCCGTTTCGCACACAAAAATCGCTAGGTGTGCGCCCCCCGCGCACACCTAGCGATTGCGATTCGCACACAAAACTAAGTTTTTAGTGCTAAAAGCAGCCGTTTACGATTGCGATTCGCGATTCGAAAAACGAATTGGCCCGTTTTCAGTTTTAAGCGGGTCGGGTCGAGTCGCGAGTTTTAGTGTGCGAATCGTAAACGGTAGGTGTGTACCGGCCATAAGTCAGGACTGAAACTCCAAATTAGAACGAGCCAACTTTTTCAGAGATGAAAGACCTCTGCGGTTTCGCGGATTTCCGGGATTTCTTATATTCAGCGATTAACGTTAAACAAAATTCCAAAAGAAGGGATGCATATGACATCAGTTCGGTGGTTTCGCATCCCGTTCTTATATGACCTTAGATATAGTTAGAACATAAAACCTAATCAAGAAGCTGTTAGATATGGGCGATAATACAATCACAAGAAGGATAGTTGACGCCTGACTTCCGCGATTCCGTGACAATGCTAAACCTATGGGAGAATTTCAGCATTTCCGCTTTTTTTCCCCGGAGATCACTTTCATCCCTGTTTTCTTAAATGGCTTTATCGTAGCTATTTCAGAGGAGTAGAAACAGAAAAAGATATTGAAGTATAATTCAACAAACAATTTAATTTTTTAAGTTGACATCAGACTGGTCAATGCAATATCAGTTATGGATAGCACCAGACAGAAGGTGTTGCCGATACAATTTAAGGCATTTAATAAATCACTATTCGTATTGTGTTACTTGTATGATTGTTAGGGCTTTCCAGCCGACCAACATCTAACTTGTGACAGCGTGCACTCATGGTGACTTCATAGGGCTGCCCACTTGGAGACCAGGCCACTGGCACCATGACCTGATATCCTACTCAGCCATGAACGTTAATGGGGGACATCCGATTTTTTAGTTCAAATTCCTGCCGTTGGCATCGCCACTGAACTAGTGGGCCTAAACGGCACACTGACACACTGCAAACTCAATGGCTATGAGCAATCTTCATAGAGAACAAGTGAAATATCTCTAAAAATACACCACTTAGATACAAACCGTTTGGAACTCATATAGAAGATATATTCAACAAACAGATTATATTAAATTTATAAGGTTACTGTTCTGAATTTCTATTAATTTGGAATAAAATTGACGTTTTGAACTGTGTGTATCGGCAAACTCAATGCATTGTCAATGGCCGTTTAGGCCCACTTGTACCGACACGCCACCAAGAGTCGGAAAAATTAACTACGCCAAATGTCCCCCATTATATTGATACTGAACAAACCAGTCCATGCCCTATCACATTAATGCCAAGTGCCAGGCTAGGTTGGTTGGTTGGTTGGTTGTTGGAGTTTTACATCCTGGCAACATCTAAAGCCCCAGTCACACCGACCCGGATCAGAGGCCGGACGAGCCCCGAACCGTCATCCGGGGTGATCCGTGGCTCATCCGTGGCTCGTCCGTGGTGATCCTTGGCTGGTCCGGGGTCTGCCCCGGATGTTTTAAAATGTTTAAAACATCCCGGGCGGTCCGGGCATCCGGGCTCGATCTGGCATGGTTGTAGTAGTAGTAGCGGAACACCCCCGGACCATCCCCGGACAGAGCCCGGCCAGGCCCCGGTTCACCCCCTATTTACCTTGTATGATGTGAAGACGAAATAATAGTCGAAATATGTATCTTAATATTTAAAAAGCAAAATTGAATTATCATTGTCGCCTAAAAGTAGTGACAGAGATAACCGAACAAAGAATGGACAGAAGTGAGTAACGGTTAAAAAGAGGAGGATGGTAGATTCAGCTGATGCTTATGCTGCGTTCATACGGGTCTCGTGAACATGGTGAACTTCCCATTTACTGCTGGTAAACACGACCATGTAAACTGAGAGCGTTCATCTGGCAATTCGCCGTAAACACGTTTCATACTGGGTGAAAATAGAGGCCTTGTCAAATCTTCATTCAGAAAAAGTGAAATATCTCTAAAACCACACCACCTAGAAACAAATCGCTTGGTACACATATAGAAAACATCTTTACCAAAAAGATTATATCAAATTTATAAGGTTAGGGTTCTTGATTTCTATTAATTTTGAATAAAATTTATGTTTTGCACCGCGCATACGGCAGACGGCGGAAACTGCGACACCGCCATTTCTTCACAAGTGGTGAGTAGCGAGCTACTTAAAAAATCTCCAGTTCACAGGTGGTGTTCACCAGTTGTGAAGTCACTTGAACGCAATTCACAGGTTGTGAAATGGGAAACACCATGTTCACCAATTCATATGAACGCAGCATTACTCATCATAGCCCAGTGACAAATCCCTGGTTACTATGGCAACGGGTAGGCACAGCTGGGGCTCGTCTGGAGTACATGAGGTAGGCTTCAAGAGTTTCACTAATAGTCACAACAACCATTTACCTAAATTAATTGCACCAGACAGAGCCGCCGGATCAGTCAGAGTGCTGGTTAGCTTCCGTGTGCAGGATGGCCTGGGTTCGTACTGTCGTGGGGGGTGATGAAAATGGGAAATATTGCGACTAGAGCGGGACTCGAACGCACATCTCTTTGCATTCCGGGCCAGTGTACTAACCATTACACCACCTAGGCTCCCTGATATCACCACACTACCCACGCCTACCTGTCTATGTGGTTACTTGCCTGAGAGGCCAGTGCAGACTACTACACTCGTCCCCCTGGAATTGTAAGTATTTTAATGCTTACAATTACATACAGGCAATGAATGCACTAACACGTAAATACACAGGGTAGGTTCAACAACCATACAGCGCGTAGCTTGTACAGGATCCTGGCCATGGCACCAGTGTCATGGGGTTATGAAAATGGTAAATATTGTGCCTAGAGCTGAACTCGAACCCACATCTCTATGCATTCCGGGCCAGTGTGCTAACCATTACACCACCTAGGCTCCCTGATATCACCACACTACCCACGCTTACCTGTCTATTTGGTTACTTGCCTGAGAGGTCAGTACAGACCACTACAATACCCTCACCAAGTTCCAAAATTGATTCTTGTCACAACCTAGCCTGGCACTTGACGTTAATAAATATGGTGTGGCAAGGACTGATTTGACAGTATTGGGATAATCTGACTGAGTGGGATATCGGACCATGATGCTCTGAGGCTAATCTCCCAGTGGGGCAACACTATAAAGTCGCCAAGAGTGCGCACTCACAAGTCAGTACCCATCCTGATACGACCTTAGATGTTTCCATGACATAAATCCCCAACACATGGAGAAACCAATATTAATAGCTCCCCCAAAAAAGGTTTGAGGCATATTTTCCTGCTGCATAGTCCGATTACCGCAACAAATATTTAAAATCTAAACCCTTACCTGGGTTTAATCCTACATATCCAACTTAACTGCTGGTGTACTGATTAAAAATTTATTTCTGTATAAAGTAGGCTATGCTCTGGACACAAAAACAAACATGAGTATGGGTTGATCAGTTTAATACTAGTCTCATGGCTAGGCTAACTGCCCAGCCGGTCACAAAGTTTGAAAAGCAGGTGCGCACTGGCCAAACAGAGGGGCGCAGGGCACGAGAACAAAGTGGTGCTGCAGTAGCAGGCGGTCATTAGGCCATATTAGGCCGAACCAACTTACTTTTCATTGGTGCGCGGGGTTAGGCCAAACCAACTCGATTTCCGCACACACGCGGTTAGCTACTGCGCAGTAAATAATATAACCGATAATGGAGAATGGGCCGCTCCACCCTTTTATATGTCGATAAGTAATTATCCTATCTATAAAGTAGGCTATGCTCTGGACCCAAAAACAAACATGAGTATGGGTTGATCAGTTTAATACTAGTCTCATGGCTAGGCTAACTGCCCAAAGGAAGCGCCCACGGTTCCCCCCCCCCCCCCCTCTGTATAAAAGGAACGCTAAGTCAATTTAATAGAACCTGTTAAAGCCTATGTAGTATCATGTCCAGCATTTTACTATTTTTAGACATGCATGCCAAAATTAATTTAGCGTGTTTTCACTTCAAATGTCCCCCAAAGTTTACCCTTTAAAATAAAATTACTTCAAACTAAAGGAAAGTAGATTATAATAGATATATATATGAGACTGTCTCAAAAGGTGATAAGCAGTATGGGACAAAACTGTGTCCGTATTAACGATCAACATACTATCTGCTTATGCATTTGCTCAGGAAAAACTGATTTGTTTTTTTACATGGTGTTTCGTGGTGTTCTCTGTGGCGGAGTGGTTAGAGTGTCTGACTTTTTTCTAGGTCGGACTCCTAATCTGAAGGTCGGTGGTTCGATTCCCCGTCCCCCCATCTCTGCCAATTTGGATTTCCACCGCTGTGTATAACTTACAGCGCCATCAAAGGCCAGTTGCTCTCATACCATGTCTATGTGGTGTGGGAGGTTAAAAATCCCTTGGGTCGGTAAAAGTGTAGGCTCGGGCTTTCTATCGACAAACTGTCTAATGGTGAAAACAAGCCTAATCAGGCTTATCCATGATGGCACTATAAATCTTCAACAACAAAAAATAATCCCAATAGAATACATATTGATTTGAAGCAAATGTCCTTGTTTTTTCAGTGTAGCCCTCAGACAGACAGTGTCCTGTCTTACCACACACACTCAGTGTTTGGTGTGAGTGTCCTGTCTTACCACACACACTCAGTGTTTGGTGTGCGTGCCCTGTCTTACTACACACACTCAGTGTTTGGTGTGAGTGTCCTGTCTTACCACACACACTCAGTGTTTGGTGTGAGTGTCCTGTCTTACCACACACACTCAGTGTTTGGTGTGCGTGTCCTGTCTTACCACACACACTCAGGGTTTGGTGTGAGTGTCCTGTCTTACCACACACACTCAGTGTTTGGTGTGAATGTCCTGTCTTACCACACATACTCAGTGTTCAGTGTTTTGTGTTAGTGTGATATCTTACCACACACACTCAGTGTTTGTGTGGCTGTGATATCTTACCACACACACTCAGTGTTTGGAGTGAGTGTCCTGTCTTACCACACGCACTCAGTGTTTGGTGTGAGTGTCCTGTCTTACCACACACACTCAGTGTTTGGTGTGCGTGCCCTGTCTTACCACATACACTCAGTGTTCAGTGTTTTGTGTTAGTGTGCTGTCTTGCCACATACTTAGTGTTTGGTGTGAGTGTGCTATCTTACCACACACACTCAGTGTTTGGTGTGAATGTCATGTCTTACCACACACATGCAGTGTTTGGTATGAGTTTCCTGTCTTACCACACACATTCAGTGTTTGGTGTGAATGTCCTGTCTTACCACAGACACGCAGTGTGTGGTGTAAATGTCCTGTCTTACCACACACACGCAGCGTTTGGTGTGAGTCTCCTGTCTTACCACACACATTCAGTGTTTGGTGTGAATGTCCTGTCTTACCACACACATCCAGTGTTTGGTGTAAATGTCCTGTCTTACCACACACACACGCAGCGTTTGGTGTGAGTCTCCTGTCTTACCACACACATTCAGTGTTTGGTGTGAATGTCCTGTCTTACCACACACACGCAGTGTTTGGTGTGAGTCTCCTGTCTTACCACACACATTCAGTGTTTGGTGTGAATGTTGTGTCTTACCCCACACATGCAGTATTCAGTGTTTGGTGTGAGTGCCCTGTCTTACCACAGACACGCAGTGTTTGGTGTGAATGTCCTGTCCTGTCTTACCACAGACACGCAGTGTTTGGTGTGAATGTTCTGTCTTACCACACACACACAGTGTTTGGTGTGAGTCTCCTGTCACACCACACACATTCAGTGTGTGGTGTGAGTGCCCTGTCTTACCACACACACACACACAGTATGTCTCCTGTCTTATCACACACACCTACACACAGTCAGTGTTCAGTAAGCGTCCTGTCTTACCACTCACACTCAGTGTTTGGTCAGTGACACACTGACCTAGCTTCATGAGCAGGTTCCCTGTCAGTGTGGGAGGAACAGCCCCAGTAGACTGACGAACACCTGGATCCTGCCACACCTGAACCCCGCCATCTTGGTTGAGCAGGGAGGCAGCTTGACTGTATGTGCATGACACATCATCGGTGAGGTGATGCCCACTCTGGGAAATACACATCCCTGACGCGGGAAATACACATCCCTGTCGCATGGTGGAGGTAACCCTTCAACTGACCGGACAAGATGGCTGAAGAGGTAAGAGCGCTGGCTGGCTTCCACTTCGGGAAGTCATGGGTTCGAACCTCGACTGAGTCAAAGCAATGGCTTACAAAAGTTATACTTGTCGCTACCTAGCCTGGCGATCGGCAGTACTAGGATAGGGCAAGGAGCAGTGGAATGAGGAAGACCAATTGTCTGTGATTGAAATTTCCATTGTTTAATCATTGAATGTAACCACAACAAGAAAAAGCCTAAATCTGGAGGAGAGCGTGAACTGGGTGAAGCTCTCACTTCTGCCATGGGGGGGATAATCTGCCATGTGGAGGATAATCTGCCATGTGGGGGAACCTAGCTACCATGTATGTACATGCCTATTTGCTGTGTGGGGGACGTAGCTATCTATGTAGGGAACACATTTGCCATGTGTGGGATCTTACAAGCCATGTGGGGGATCTTACAAGCCATGTGGGGGATCTTACCAGCCATGTGGGGATCGTATTAGTCATGTGGAGGATCTTACCAGCCATGTGAGTGATCTTACCTGCCATGTGGGTGATCTTACCTGCCATCTGGGGATCTTATTAGTCATGTGGAGGATCTTACCAGCCATGTGGGCGATCTTACCAGCCACGTGGGGATCTTACCAGCCATCTGGGGGATCTTACCAGCCATGTGGGGATCTTACCAGCCATGTGAGGGGGGGTCATATCAGTCATCTCACGGATCATACCAGCAACCTGGAGGATCTTACCAGCCACGTGGGTGATTTTAACAGCCATGTGGGGGGGATCATATAAGTCATGTGGAGGATTATACCAGCCGTGTGAGAATCTTATCAGCCATGTGGGGGATCTTACCAGCCATGTGGGGATCTTACCAGCCATGTGGGGATCTTATCAGTCATGTGGGGGGTCTTACCAGCCATGTGGCGATCTTACCAGCCATGTGGGGATCTTACCAGCCATGTGGCGATCTTACCAGCCATGTGGGGATCTTATCAGTCATGTGGGGGGTCTTACCAGCCATGTGGCGATCTTACCAGCCATGTGGGGATCTTATCAGTCATGTGGGGGGTCTTACCAGCCATGTGGCGATCTTACCAGCCATGTGGGGATCTTACCAGCCATGTTGGGCATCTTAACAGCCAGGTGGGGATCTTATCAGCCCTGTGGGGGGTCGTACTTGCCATGTGGGGGATCTTATCTGCCATGTGGGGGAAGATACCTGCCATGTGGGTGGCTTACATATGCAGTCCTATCCTCGAGACAGCGCTGTGAGAGTAAGGCCAAATATATTTTGTTAAAAGTTGGTGATCGTCCTTTTGATCACGCAAATCAGGGTCGGGCAGGCGGCTTTTATTTTTATTTTTGGCGTATGAATACCGGGGGCAGTGACCGAATCGGTAGAGCACAGGCTTCGCGTGCGTAAGATCGGGAGTTTGCGAGTTCGGTTCCCGGTCGAGTCAAACCAATGACTTAAAAATTGATACTTGTCGCTTCCTAGCCTGGTGCTCGGCATTATTAGGATAGGGCAAGGATTGGTTAGCTCGGTGTCAGGATAATGTGACTGAGTGGGATATCGGGTCATGGTGCCGGTGGCCTGATTTCCCAGTGGGGCAGCACTATAAAATCGGCATGAGTGCCTACTGTCACAAGTCGGTACCCATCCTGATATGACCTTAGATGTTGCTAGGACGTAAAACAACAACAAACAAACAAACAAAAATCTGACTTATGACAAAGACGTAATACGTATTCTGTTGCACAGATGGTGTGCCTACGAAAGTTGAATTCCTGGAGAGAACACCCACAATTATATGACTTCAGGGCTCAGTCAATCTCCATATGTGTGCAAAAGAAATAGTTTCAGGATGCTTAACCTCAAGCAACAGGACCTAGATCAGCCAGTGTATACCGTTAATCTGTAAGTTAGCCCGACGCTGTTTTAACTTCTTTTTTTCTTTCTTTTTTTTTAATTAAAAATTTTGTTTAATCAGGGGTGGCGATTTTTCAGGCACGGGCGGGGACGATACCCAAATTAATTTTTTTTAATTAAAAAAAAAGAAAATGTGTGTGCCTAACTAGGAACAGTGGTGGAGTGGTGGGCTGCTCAACAGGTGGTCATAGCTTATGTTAAAGCTGTTTGTTTGTTGTTGTTTTACGTCCTAGCAACATCTAAGGTCATATCAGGACGGGTACCGACTTGTGACAGTGCGCACTCATGGCGACTTTATAGTGCTGTCCCACTGGGAAACCAGGCCGCCGGCACCATGACCTGGTATCCCACTCAGTCACATTATCCTGACACTGAGCACACCAGTCCTTGCCCTATCCTAATAATGCCGAGTGCCTGGCTAGGAAGCGACAAGTATCAATTTTAAAGTCATTGGTTTGACTCGACCGGGACTCGAACCCACGACCCCACGATCTACCAGCACGGGAGACGGACGCTCTAACTCATTCGGCCATCCCGTCTGGTTAAAGCTGCATAGTCCGATGGTTTTGAATTTCTGAATTTTTTCTGAGATAAATATATTAGATCGATCACTAGTATCTACTTTACATTAGTTCAAAGATACTTTCATTTTAAATGGTAAACATTTTACATATTTTGAGTGCAAACATGGAAAATTAGTTTTGGCAAGCTTGCCAAAACTCTGACACCATAGACTTTTCCAGTAATAGGTTCTGTTAAATTGACTCAGTATTTATTGCCTTCTACGCAGAAACAAATGCTTAATAAGTGCATCAATATTTAAGTTAGATATGTCAAATCAAATCTAGATAATTGGTTTGGTTTTGAAAATTTGATATTTCATCGGACTATGCAGCTTTAAATGACTGTAGTCACATGGCTGACCCGTGAGTCACTGCCCATGCTCAGTGTGGGTGTTCTCTCCAGGAATTCAACTGTCTACAAAGTGGAGCAAACCTCTCACTTTACATTGCTCACAGTGACAACTGAGTTGCAACATAGCCCTCGGCCAACTGCCTTGGGGCACTACCCAAGACAATACCTCTGATGGGACAGCGTTTGTATTTCTTTTGACCAGCGAATGTCAAGCCGCACTTCTTCTTGAAGATTTATACTGCCTATTATGGATAAGTCTGAATAGACTTGTTTTCACCATTGGACAGTTTGTCGATAGAAAGCCCGAGCCTACACTTTTACCGACCCAAGGGATTTTTAACCTCCGACAACACATAGACATGGTATGAGAGCAACTGGCCTTTGATGACACTGTAAGTTATACACAGCGGTGGAAATCCAAATAGGCAGAGGGGGAGGCATGGAGAATCGAACCACCAACCTTCAGATTAGGAGTCTGACCTCGAAAAAGGTCAGACACTCTAACCACTCCGCCACAGAGAACACCATTTATATCCCCTTCGAACCAGGTGGTGGTGTTTTTGTATTCAATTCAACTCAATATGGGTATTAACCAGTTCCGCTGGTCCCGCTGTGCGGACTGAAGCTGAGACCCAACACACCAGGTCGCAGCTTCAGCTTATATCGGAAGGTGGGTGAGATAGTGGCATTCGACTGGGACCTTTCTATCCGCAAGATTTAGGCTGTGCCCACCTGCGCAGTGAACTCGGTTTTCGAATGCAAAGAGGACCAGTCAAATGGCTTCAGTAGTTTCAGCCAATCAGAGCTGTTCTCTTCCATTGCAAATGGCTGCCCTGTATGGGGGTGGCCATTTGCAATCGAAAAGAACCAATCAGAGCTGTTTATTTCCATTGCAAATGGCTGTCCCCATAGAGGGCAGTCTCTGATTGGCTGAAGCTACTGAATACACCATGTGACCATATGGATGGAGCCACAAGACACATTTGATTCATACATATAGAAACCCACTTCCGGTCCCAGTCGAATAGGAATTTGTAAAGAAATATTTTGATATGCGAATATAGAGGCCCTGTCGAATACGTCCAGTGAATGCACATGATGCAGGAAGGTGTTAATTTATCCTCATATTATTGACACTACTCACAAAACACAACACAATAGTATATAATGTTATGGAGGAGAGTCTCACCTCTGGCTGGCTCCTAAACCCCTGATTCTTTATTAAGTAAAATCCAGGCTAAGTAACCAGCCGGTGGTGGTCATGTGACATAGCAAACAGACTTGCTTCCTACCTCAGCGCACCCCACCCACCCACCAGGCTGCTCTAACAACAGCCACCAGATCATTCTAGATCCTTCCAGACCACATGCACCCAAACAACAATAGATTCATTCCCATAATATCCCCATAAACCCTTCTGCATTATGCGTAGACGTAAAATATTTGCTATGGCAATTTCACTGCAATCTATGATTAGGGACGCATGTATGCCAAGAAAGCTACCAAGTTTTGTTATCAGGAGGCGTGTGATTATCGGTGCAACGCGAGTTTAAAGCATAGGGTCTACAGTGAAGGATACGGCTGGGGCGCGGACCATCCCCACCTTCCGCCATGTAAGCTGCAGCTGGGACTTGGCATGCTGGGTCACAGCTTCAGTCTTTAGTGAGGGACCAGCGAAACTATTATGGAATATTACATTCATATGACAAAAAATACAACCTAATGGCTTGAAACTAAGTATTTAGCATATTTCTGAACCAGACAGGATGGCCGAATGAGTTAGAGCATCCGTTTCCCATGCTGGTAGATCGTGGGGTCGTGGGTTCGAACCCGGGTCGAGTCAAACCAATGACTTAAAAATTGATACTTGTTGTTTCCTAGCCTGGCGCTCGGCATTATTAGGATAGGACAAGGACTGGTTGGCTCAGTGTCAGGATAATGTGACTGAGTGGGATATCAGGTCTTGGTGCTGGTGGCCTGGTCTTCCAATTGGCCAGCACTATAAAGTCGTCATGAGTGCACACTGTCACAAGTCGGTATCTGTCCTGATATGACCTTAGATGTTGCTAGGACGTAAAATAACAACAAACAAACATATTTCTGCAGTGATTACACAATGGTGATGTGTATAAATTAATGCGTAGTAATCATAATGCATTGCCTGATTTATTTGATTTATCTAGAGAGAGACCAAACATTTAAATATGAGTAGCTTTCGACTTTGTTACTGAGCACTATCTGTCTTTATTCAATGGCTCAGGATGGTGAGCTGATGTCGCAGATCGACCGCCTCAAGTACCACCGAACAGAGGCAATTCAGAAGATTGCGCAGCTGAAGCAAGAGATCGTTGAGATTGAGACGCAGGAGAATGAGGCCATCAGAGAGGTGAGTAGCTTCGCAAAGTTATGCTTCTATGTCAATACTGGGATCGTTATCGAAAGACGTCGGCACTTGGAATTTTATAAATATTCATTCCGCGTATGTAACTTCCCTGTTTGAAAAATATTTCACATAAATATTTTATTCTTCAGAATGTAATTTTTTCCCAACACCGGATGTATAGTGTCCATTGGAAATGAATTTAATCTGTAGCTACTACACCATTTACATGTGTCAAAAACCAGACCTGTTTGATCATCCAATGCAATTCAGTTAGTTGCATATCACGATAGTATTAATCAAACAGTGATGGCAAACCCATGTGATTTTGTTTTCGTGCTCAGCTGGAGATGGAGCGCGCATTACTTGAGGGTGAACACCAGATGGAGGTTAATGCACTCACATCCGAGAGAGAGAAGATCAACCAACTCAAGCAGCGGCAACTGGAACTGCTGGAACTTGCTGCACTACAGCGACAGAAGGTAACGTTTTATATTGAAATTGTTTTCGATAAATATAGTATTCGCGAGAGTAACTCTTATTTCAGTACTGAAGCATTGGTCTTCCAGCTATTTGTATATATATATATTGTATAATTTTATTATGCGAATATAAATAGCATGTAGATCACCACTTGTGTACCAACCTGATTATTCACTGCGGGCTAACCACTATCCCGCAGCAAAACCTGTGTATTTATATATAAGTTATTTAGGGGGCCTTCACAATTATCAACATTTTCACAAGTGTACAAAACATACACTTTTTAATCTACCCCCCCCTCCCCCAACAAAGTGTACAATAAAAATGCAACGCTCCGCATACAACTCAAGCCCAAATTGAGCGCATTCCCTGCCTTGGTTTGTTCCTTACTTGCGATTGAACCTTGTTGATCGTACTTGGTTTGATTGTCGTTTAGGTTGTTCATTTCTTTGTAAACTTGTAAACCCACCAGCCATAACTTTGAATATTGTGTTTGAAACATAATGAAAGTTGAAACTGATCCTAATTTGACACAACAAGTCTTCCGCTACCTTTATGACCCAAGCCTCCTGTATTCGTGTTGATAAGATAAGTATGCGAAGCTTAAATTATTCCTTCGAGTTTGATTAAACAGCTTTTTGTCCACACGCATAAAAGTAAAATGAGACTTGTTCGACTTTCTCATAGCCACGCATAAGGAAGCGGGTGCGCTTTCCATTGATGGTCCAAGTAAGAGGAATATCATTCGAACAGTCAACACCAAACTGGTTGTTTGTGAAGGACAATTTTGTTATCTTTGTCTCAAATAAGCTTGGATTTGTTTTTTTCCAAAAGAATTGGGAATATTTATTCCTCCAATTGTCATTGAAGCTAACTTTTAAACTTCTATGACTCAAATATGCTTAAATTGGTCAAAGAAAGAAAGTTTAGTAATTACATATGCAGTGTGGCTAACCTTCAAGAAATCTGATTTGAATATATTTGAGTTGAACTCATTTAGTTGTCCCGGCTAGAGAAAGACCTTTATTTAAACATTATTTTATATCAAATTAATACTATTGGAAAAGGGTAAATTCAGTAATCCCGTGGTCTTTGAAACAGAAATTGTTAAATGGTCTAGGTTCAAAGATTGTTCAAGTAAAGGAAGTCTAGTAGTCACATAGTGGAAGTTAGCCTCTCTTATCAAGTCCAAATTGAAAGGATTTATCTTTTTTTAAAGCAAAAATACTATATATTCAAATTTCAAGAATACTATATATTCAAATTTCAAGAATACTATATTCAAATTTCAAGAATACTATATATTCAAATTTCAAGAATATTATATATTCAAATTTCAAGAATACTATATATTCAAATTTCAAGAATACTATATTTTCAAATTTCAAGAATACATATTCAAATTTCAAGAATACTACATATTCAAATTTCAAGAATATATATATTCAAATTTCAAAAATACATATTCAAATTTCAAGAATACATATTCAAATTTCAATTGATAATAAAAGGTCTGTAAGATTAAGAAATCTGCTCTGTATCCAAAATTCATGTACTTGGAGTTAGAATTGATTCAAAGAGGGTTTGAGCAAAACCATATATATTTTGGACAGATTAGTGGTATACGGTTTTGTGTGAAACCAGGTTTTTCTAGGTATATATATTTGTTAATGACAAGCAACCAGTTCAATTATTTCCTGTGTTCTATACCCTCGCTACAGTAGTAGCATTGGGCATGCTTCACTTACACATCACTGTTAATATCTCCACAATTTGTGTCCATTATACCGATTATAATGTTGGAGGTCTAATTTAAAAAGGCAATAACATTTCCAACACAACTTTACTTATTCACAATTATTTTGATCAAATATGACTAATCACAATTTGTATGTGTTGAAACAACCTATTTTGGGCGAGTTATTTATGGCCCAATGTAGGCTGGGCGTCTCTGTCGTCAAGCTTTGCTGATTATGGTCGTTGAGCCCTCACCAGGCGCCTTCGCTGTTAGAGTGACATAGGCCAGGGGAAATGGACGTAGAAGGGTCAGCGTTCTCAATGAAATAGAACTGGAACAGGTTTAGACTCACAGCTCGCTAATTATAGAGAGAGGTTGTAAAGAAGCCGTTCACGACATGAACATGAATATGGCCCTTGCTGCTGACATGACATGGAATCAGTCAATCAATTAATCAAACAATCAGATTCTTTGCAAATAGAAGTCCTTGAGTAAGGTAGTGCAAACCCTACTATCACTGATAATAAATTTGAAGCCCTTTGAGTATGTCTTGTGACCTATGTAATTCCGCCTTTCGCTTTCGCCATCTGATGTTGCAGAACTACGAATATCCCTGTGGTACTCAGTCTCAAGGTCCGGTCACATACACGTTAGTGGACATAGTTGAACGTAGTTGAGGCCAACATAGTTGAACGTACCAGCATCCGTACTTCTCCATCATGCTAACTTGGTAATAATGTGGGTGGGCCGTGAGTTCCGATTTAATCTTTGGACATGTTAAAAAGAGCGCTACGTTAGAGGCTAACATACTGTGGCGAAGTCTCCTTACTCTTAATGCTAGGGCACTCTAGCGTACTTTAGCGTTTTTGAATGTAGTTGACCATAGTGGAGGCTAACGTACATTGAACATAGTTGAACCCGTCCTGATATGACCTTAGATGTTGCTAGGATGTAAAACAACAACAAACAAACATAGTTGAAAGTACCGGCATCCGTGCCATAACGTATTTATCTGTACCAAAACCTGTCGTGCTTTAATGTTTTTCACAGTAGTTTAACGTACTTACACCACGTTTGACCCACGTTAATCTATCCTACGTTCAACTACATTCACTAACGTGTATGTGACCAGGGCATCATACTGGACAGATGAATCCCGACAGCAATTTTAGTGCGATGTTCCCAGGCTATCCTACAGTCCATGGGTGAATACATTGTCAAATGAGACCTCAATTTCAGTAATCCCCATGTCACTAGTGAGGCGACCTGCCCTGGCTCTGGCGTTTGCGTCGAAGGCTCGTCTGCTAAGGGCGTCGGCGAGGACTAGGTCCTTGCCGGGTGTAGTGTCCTTGTTTATATTCCCATAATAGATTATAGAGCACATATATATATATATAAAATATTCATGTAAGGAATACAAGGTAGAATCAGTTATAAGCATATTTTTAATGTTAATTGAAATTATCCATAAATAAACCCCCAAATGAGATGACAACGATGGATGTGATTTTAGCGGAAGTTGTGGTTGAACTGTGGGTAAGCCAGTGTTAATCAGTCACTGTTTCGCTTACTGTGCGCTCGAGCATATTTTTGTGTCTTTGCACTATGAAACACCGGTTAGTTGATTCGTAAGCTGAATTCAGGTTTGAAGAGTCGAAGCATATACATAGTTCCACCTCAGTATAAATATTTTCTCCATTTTTATTCAACACACTTCAATTCTCACCCACACATTTATTTATTGTGCTTATTTAAACACCCACAGTGCAACACTTCACCTTTTAAGCTTTTCTTTTAATTGCTTTATACATTCACACTTTTATGATCACTTAAGGCAATCACGGTGAGTGAATCTTTGCATAAATATGTCAAAATATTTAAATATTTGAGGAGTCCAGGCTCAATCAATCAATCAAAAGTTCCGTCCTCTAGTCGAGGGTTGGATGCAATGGTTCTCCACTTGTCCCGATGGTGTGCTGTTCTGATAGACTGTGAATAATTCAAGCCTGTCCACTGTGAAATATTTGTAAACCATGATGTTCTTGGTCTCCCTCTCCCTCTGCTGCCATTCACCTTCCCTTCCAACAATGTACGGTATATTGAACTCTGACGAATGATGTGGCCAAAATAAATAAGTTTCTTTGTCTGTATAGTGGCAAACAAGCTTTTCTTATTTTTAATTTTTCTGAGAACTTCTTTGTTGGTGATCTTCTTTGTCCATGATATTTTCATCATCCTTCGATAAGTCCACATCTCAAATGCTGCTAAACGTTTGTACATTTTCTTAGAGATTGTCCATGTCTCTGCCCCATACATTAGAGTCGACCACACATAACACTGAAGAATAGGCTTCCTTGTTTGTATTAATATCTTACTTGATGTTAACACTCTATACATCAAGTATAGAGTGTCCAGGCTCAAAACCCCGTAAAAGCCAATCCAAAAATTGAGGTAAACATTGCAATCAAACCTTCCAAAGATTCATATTTTTATATTCTTATATTTTTGTTCATTGCTTTATAACCATTTCTTCACAAGAAAAGTGGAATTAGTGAGAATTAAAATTAGCTTCACATAAAGATCCTTTATTTTAATAACATTTTTGCGTTTACAGAGTTTTGTGCCTGAACTCTTCATTTATTGCTTCAGCAAAAAAAAAAACCCACACCAAGCAGAAATGGATGTGCATAAAGTTTATTCACGTGAGACTCTAGCGTCCAGGGAAGAAAGTAAAATAAAATTACAGCAGTAGGGTGGGTGGAAAATTGTACCTCGCTAGCTCGCCAAGAAGTGAAGAGAGGAAGGCAAACTAGTGGAAAAGGTGTGAAATCCCACTGGCCAATCGGGTGGATGGAAGATGAACTCGTTTGTCCACCCAAAGTAGAGTCTAAAGTACAACGTGTCGTTCCGGTCGACTCAAGCGCAATACAAACATTGTGACCCATTTTTATCATCGCAACATTTTAATGTTTTTTTTGTAGTGCTGCATAATCTGATGACAATCTGATAAAAGCATTAACTTTCTAAACCAAGATGTTATGTTTGACCTAAATATCCAAGTTAGGTCCTTACGTACTGGTGCACTCATTAGGCATTTATCACTGTTTGATGTTCCTGTGCTATGCTGCTATAAACAAGGCCATCATTTTGGTGTGCACACCGAAATTAACTTTGCATGTTTTCACTTGAACTATCCCAAATCAAAGTTGCATTGTCCGATCAGTTTCAGTTTCTGTCATCTTCTGAGATAAATATATCAGCTTCATTGTTATTGTAATGGCCCACAGCCCTCCGACTCCCACACTGCCACGCGCACACGGAAGAACGCCAAGATTCAATGTCAGTACGCTTCAACTTGGTTTATTGAACCAATCTGCTCTCCGCGGCGTCCACAGTCAACTGACCCGCCCCCTGACTCGCCAGATCCCACATCGAGGTTGAACTGTGGGGGGGTGAGCTAGCCACACGCAGTAGAGGGCAGCCCAGTCGGGGTCTGCCCGGTGGCTAGCCTGCCGCCACCTAGCACAGTTCAGTGTAACTGCGTAGGTGCGCGGCGTAGTCTCCGCGGCTACCGCGTGGTAGTAGGGCTCATCCACAGACTACTACACTATTATCTACCTTAACTTTAGTTTGAAGCGACTTTGCTTTAAAATGACTAACTTCAGAGACATTTATAGCGTAAGCATGCGAAGATAATTTTGGCATGCTTGTCAAAACGGGTGCCATCAGTTTCAACAGTAACAAGTTCTATAAAAATTGAAAGTATGACCTCCTAAGTTCTACGCAGCAACAAATACTTAAAGTTGCATAGTCCGATAGTTTTGAGTTTCTGAAATCTTCTGAGATAAATACATTAGGTTGATCGTTATTATATACCTCACTTTAGCTTAAAGTCACTTTCATTTTAAGTGGCTAACTTTTGAGATATTTGAAATGGAACCATGCAAAATTAATTTTGGCAAGCTTGTCAAAACTCTGACCCCATAGGCTTCTGCAGTAACAGGTATTCAATTGCCTCGGTATCCCCTTCTGTGTGGTGACAAATGTTTAATGAGTGCACCCATATCTAAGTTAGATATGTAGAATCAAATTTAGATAATTGTTTTGGTTTTGAAAATTTGATATTTTCACCGGACTATGCAGCTTTAATAAGTGCACCAGTATCTAAGTTGAATATATAGGTTAAAACCTATATCAGAGAGCGTGTATATAGATGAGAGGGACAACTATCATACTAGACTGTGTAACAGCTGCTGACTGTGGCACTCCAAGTGGTGGTTGTTGAACAGTTTACATGTACCAGCAAACTCAAAGGCATTGTCAATGGTCTTGTGCAATCTTCATACAGAAAAGGTGAAATATCTCTAAAACTACACCACATAGAAACAAACGGTTTGGAACACATATAGAAAACATATTCAACGATGAGACTATATTAAATTCATATGGTTAGGGTTTTGTATTTCTATTAATTGTGAATAAAATACACGTTTTGCACTACACGTACGGAAAACTCAATGCATAGTCAATGGCGGTGAGCAATCTTCATACAGAAAAAGTGAAATATCTCTAAAACTACCCACATAGAAACAAACCGTTTGGAACACATATAGAAAAGATGTTTACCAAAAAGATTATATTAAATTTATGAGGTTAGGGTTCTGGATTCCTATTAATTTTGAATAAAACTGATGTTTTGCACTGCGTGTACTGTCAAACTCAAGCCTTGTTGAACAATAACCGCGAGAGGCGCCACTGTATCCTGTGTTACCGATTTTCACGGGAGTTGTCCCTCTCATCTATATACAAGCTCTCTGCCTATATGACTGTTTTGCTTTAGAAAATTTGATAACTGTATCGGACTATGCAACTTTAACCCGTTAAAATGTGTTCCCTCAAATTAAAGCAAAGTAGATCATTATGAGCAACCTAATGTAGTAATCTGCACTGACCTCTCATACAAGGAGCCACATAGACATGTAGGCATAGATAGGGTGATTGCATCAGGGAGTCTAGATAGTGTAATGGCCCACGGTCTTCCCCACACTGCCATGCACTCACGGAAGAACGCCAAGATTCAGTATCACTACGCTTCAACTTGGTTTATTACGAAACCTCTCTGCTCTCCGTGCCGTCAACAGTCAACTGATCCACCCCCTGACTCGCCAGGTCCCACGTCACCTCTATAGGTGGGTGGGGGGGATGAGCCACACGCCATAGAGGGCAGCACCGTCGGGGGTCTGCCCGGTGGCTAGCCTGCCGCCACCTAGCGCAGTTCAGTGTAATTGCGTAGGTGTGCGGCGTAGTCTCCGCCGCCACCGCGTGGTAGTAGAGCTCATGTACAGACTACTACAATAGTATAATGGTTAGCACGCTAACCCCAGAATATCAAGAAGCATGAGTTTGAATTCTTCTCTAGGCGCAATATTTCTCATTTGCATCAATCCTAACGACACTAATATATTTGTAAAAAGAAATTTCACAAAAGACTAAAAAAAACCTTGGAAGTTCTAAACCATCGGATTATGCAACCTTTGATGTGGAAGGAATGAAAATGTTATTGATCTAGTTTCAGCTTGATTTGGAATTATTATTGCGTAAACTCGTAAAGAAAAGCATCAGTAATAATCCTAAGCTCTTTAATCAATAACCAGATGGGATGGTCGAATGAGTTAGAGCGTCCGTCTCCCGTGTTGGTAGATCGTGGGGTCATGGGTTCGAACCCTGGTCGAGTCAAACCAATGCCTTAAAAATTGATACATGTCGCTTCCTAGCCAGGCGCTCGGCATTACTAGGATAGGGCAAGGAGCAGTGGAATGAGGAAGACCAATCGTCCGCGATTGAAATTTCCCCTGCTTAAACAACTAATGTACAAGAACAAAAATCATTTCACACCAAGAACCCACTTTGTAAAATTGTCCTCAAGCAAGTTGTGAAGTTCAACCATATATGAATATTCAAAAGCTTTTGATAGGAAATTAGAGATTAAATCTAATTAGCACATGCCTTCATATCAGTGTTAAGCATTGAAACAAACACATTTAGGCTATTTATTGCAGAGGTAACGGAACATGAATTAATTCTCTTATTTTTTGTTACACTTCTATATTAGATTCAATTTTTTATTAGATTCATTGATTAAGTGGAGTAGAAATTTCAATCGCAGACAATTGGGCTTCCTCACTCTATTGTTCGCCCCCCAATGTGTTGCTACCTTGTCATGGTGGGGAGGCTTGTGTGCCTCCGTGACCATGAGAGCTATACCGGCGGGGGCTAGCCCCCTGGCAGGTTTAACCAAGCCGGGCAGTACTCATGGTAGAGGACAGACTAAGAGCAGCAACTGGTCCTCCAGGTTGGGGGTTGGGCGTGGGGCCAACAACCCCACCCCGGAAAAAAGAACAATGTTACAGAATCACGAACAAGACACTCAAGGCCCAGTACCGGGAAAACTGGAGAGCCCTTGTTCATGGCCTATGCCCAAAGTTGGGCGGTAGGCGACACGTTCATCTACGACACGGCTGAGGAGGTGTTTGTGTGGGTGGGCGCTGACGCCACAACGGGCGAAGAAGAAGAAGAAGACTCTATGGATCATTGCCCTATCCCTGTAATGCCAAGCACCTTGCTTGGTATTGACGAGTATATATTTTTACGTCATTGGTTAGACTCGGTCAGGGTTAAAGGCGCACAACCTGCCACACGGGAAGCGGGCACTCAACTCGATTCAGTCATCCCATCTGGTTTGTAAAGAACAGCGGAATAGAATTAAATCGAAGACTTATAAAATTGCTACTTCCTGGTACCTTGTTTATTGCGCTCAGTACTAGGATAGGGTAAGGACTGGTGGGCTATAATTGGCCTGGTGCCAGGATAATGTGACTGAATGCAACGGGATACAGGGCCATGGTGCCCGGTGGTATGGTAGGTATCTCAATGGGGCAGCACTATGAAGTCACTATGACTGTGCACTGCCACCTGTCGGCAGATACCCATCTGGATATGACTTTGGATGTTGCTAGGATGTAAATTACAAGCAGAAAGAAACAATAAGTCAGAATAGTTGACTATAAATGACTATTCTACGAATGCAATCCTGCAGGAGCAGCAGCAGATGTCGGTGGAGGCAGAGAAGCTGCGGAGGTTGGAGACACACCGCTACCAAACAGAGCAGCTGCTGGAGGCTTGTGCACCCGAAGACGAGGACGAACTCAGCGACCGCCTCCGCAAGGACACCGAAATGCTCGAAGGCCAGCGGAGGCTGTATGACGACATGGAATTTCAGCAGCTAGAGGTGAGGGTGATGATATTGCTGCAACTATTTTCTTTGTTGTTGTTATTGTTGTTGTGAGTATTGTAGTGAGGTCAGACATGCGTATATGCTGCACTTCTCCCCTATCACACAACCCCCGCCTTTGTAGATGAATGTTAGCATAAGCGAATTAGGCATCTATATATAGCGGACCGCTACGCCACCAGTTGTGGTAGGGGACCAACCCTCCCCGCTAGGTAGGGGACCGACCTCTCATGGGGAATAAAGATTGGACCCGACAATCCAGTTCTTACATCTGTTCTTTCAGTTCCGAGGTTCAAGTAGCGAGACCAAACCTCATCACAGTGTACTGGTGTTTACGTTTCAGATGCATTCAGAATTGTCAACATTGTCACCCAACGTATGGGTCGAGTCAGTATACCGCAGGCTTCTCATGCAGAAGTTTGGGAGTTTGAATCCTGGCTGAGTCAATCCTGTGACTTACAAAATTGATACTTGTCACTTTCTAGCTTCTAGCTTGGCGCTCGACATTATTAGGATAGCTCAGGGACTGGTTAGCTCAGTATCATGATAATGCAACTGAGTGGGAAAACGGGTCATGATGCCGGTGGCCTGGTCTCCCAGTGGGGCAGCACTATGAAGTCACCATGAGTGTGCACGGTCACAAGTCGGTGCCCGTCCTGATATGATCTTAAATGTTGCCAGGATGTAAAACACATAATAAACAAATGTACGTTGAATAGGTCAGTGCACATCAATTGGTCTTTGCAAGCCGACAATCTGGGTGATAGCTACAGGTGTTTTGGCAAGGTTGCCAAAATTATTTTCGGTTCTTTCAGCTCAAATTGCTCCAAAATTAGTAATTTTTCATCAAAGTTACTCCAGATTAATGAATAGTGGGTAATACTAGTGTTCAACCTGATATATTTATCAAAACAAAAATAAGGCAAAAATTTAAAAGCTATTGGACTATGTAACTTTAATTAACTGCTGTTGATGCGTGTTTCAGACTGAGACGCGGTATGAAGAGGAACGCGAGAAGGTTCAGCACGACTTGCTCTTGGAGCAGAATGAGATGCTCACTACGTACCATGACCATGAGGTGAGTCGCGCGCTAGAACAACCGGATATTATTATTCATCGCTTGCTTCAATGGATTCAATTCCATCAAACAGGGATGATAGTGGTTTCAGGCACAAAGAAAAGCCGCAATTTAGCCGAAATTATTATCCCGACGGCAAATTTCCATTTACACCTACATCCAAAATGTCCCTAGGCTGTGAGAAAAAAACACGGAAATCCGCTTAAAAACGGAAAAATATCATCCCTGATCAAATGTGATGCAATAAATTAATACAAAGTCTTAATTGCATATTCTTGACATTGTTTTTTTTGTGTGTTTGAATAGTTCTGGCACTTTTAATTATTTAATTTTTACATGTATAATAATAGAACTTGAATGAAAGATAGCATATTTAATATTAAATTTGTATTTCTCAACAAATCCAATTACAAACTGAATAGCGTGAAAATATTGCTTTCAAAATTGCTGCATTGTATTTTGAGGTGAATTACTGTGTCTTTTGTTGAGTAATATGGCTGCTATATCTGTAATGTTAATGAGTATAACGCATGTGTTTAATATAAGAGAACATGGCTGTATGTCGATAGCGTTAAAAATGATAACGGTGTTTAATTTGAATGAACATGGCCGCTATATTGATAGTGTTAAAAAATGTATAACGACTGTATTTAATATTAGAGACCATGACCGCTATTTGATAGTATTAACAATTATACCATCAGTCGCTAATATTACAGTTGCATGGTCCGATGATTTTTAGTATCTGCTTTTTTTTAATAGATAAATATATTACGTTGATCGTTATAATCTATGTTACTTTGGTTTTGAGGTAACTTTGATTATAAATGGGTAAATTTGAAGATATTTTAAGTGAAGGCAGGAACAATTAATGTTGGCATGAATGTAAAAGCTCAACCTGATAGGCTTCAGCAGTAACATGTTCTATTAACACCTGAACAGACCGCGACATTAAAACTTACTACAACTTTACCAAATGAATACAGAAGATAACTTCTGCTTACATTCTAAATACCATGCACATACTCACATTGATCTGACTAATATTGATCTAGTCATATGACACTACTGTTGCCATATTGCTACGGAACTTTTGGGTTACAGAATTTCATTGTGTTATATGCTGCAAATTGTGTATTTAACAGTTATTGTATAGCTTACTCGATTTACCTTTTTGTGTAAATAACCCTGAATTGAAAAATGTCTGGAAGACCAGTGCTTTGGCACTGACAAAAGACTTATTCAGCAGAATATGCCTTTACAACAACAACACAAAAAGAAAGAACAAAGTTGGCTTTGTATACCCTTCTTTGCAGCAACAAATGCTTAATAAGTGCACAAGTATCTAAGTTGGATATATGGGATAAAATCTAGATTAAGTTTTGGGGTTTCAAATAGTTGTCAATTTCATTGGACGATCCAGCTTTAAAGAATATGGCTGCCATGTCGCTCGTGTTAAAACCTATAGCCGCAGTGAGTAATATTAAAGAACATGACAGCTCTGTTAATAATGGTAAAGATTATAGCCGCTGTGTTTAATGTTAAACAATATGGCCACCATGTTAAATATCATAGCCGATGTAGTTCATGTTAAACAACATGGCTGCCATGTTAAAGATTATAGCCACTGTGTTTAATGTTAAACAACATGGCTGCCATGTTAAAGATTATAGCTGCTGTGGTTCATTTTAAACAACATGACTACCATGTTAAAGATTTTAGCTGCTGTGTTTAATGTTGAACATCATGGCTGCCATGTTTAATATTATAGTTGTTGTGTTTAATGTTAAACAACATGGATGCCATGTTAAAGATTATAGCTGCTGTGATTCATGTTAAACAATGTGGCTGCCATTTTAAATATTATAGCTGCTGTGTTTAATGTTAAGCAACAATGCCGCCATGTTTAAGATTATAGCTGCTGTGTTTAATGTTAAGCAACATGGCCACCATGTTAAAGATTATAGCCACTTGCCTTGCTGCTTTGCATGTTAGTAGTAAAACTGTATAGGTTTGCATGTACAGTGCTTGGTGTTCATTTGATTAATTTGTATTCATTATATTTGCACAAAAAATACCCTTTTTTTTTAATTCGCACTCATTTTCCATCTTGGAACAAGCAGGTGTTGACACTGTTTGCTATGGCTTTCGTATGAACAGGCTTAACCATTAACTCATTCTATTCAATTCGAAATAATTATATGAATAATTATAGTGGCTTTATTTGAATGCAATTTTCAGATTTTGTAGAGATGGAAAACATTTTTTTTTTAAACTGTGAAATAATACTGGGTTCAAGGAAATTCAATATTAGACAGAAAAAAACTAATCCACTGGGTTTTCTTTGCTTTTTATAGTAAGTTTTTATAGTAAGTTGATAAAAAAAACCAGTAAGTAACAGTAAAATAGTGTCAATATGGGGGTTGATGTTTCATTGCATCAAAGACCCTATAATACTAAGACGGCTCACTCAGCCTGTACTGTGTAATCAAAATGATCAAACCCACCACTTGGTGCACTGGCTGTTCTCTTGGTTAAACAGGGGCTATATTATATGATAAATGTATATATGAATGTGAAAGATGTGTGATGATGGTGATGATGATGATGTGTATTTGTTCATAGCAATTTCATATTGATGTGTATTCATACTTACCTATCTCATGTATAATATAATTGTATGTGTTTACATGTGAAACACCAACCACCAGCCAGGCTGATCAAACCCACCACATGGTGGCACTGCAAAATTTACATTACCATGGTAGAGATAGGGAGTGAGCCGTCTTAGTATTATAGGGTCTTTGATTGCATGTACAATTGCATGCTCCTTTGTCATCTTAATGTTTCAACCACTTTGTTACTAACTTTTCAAGTTTCCCGCATGAACTGGCAAGGTTTCGGGTTAATTCATCGACATTTATCACAAATGGATAAGTCCACGTTCTTTATGATGATGCACTATGATCTACCTGGCTTGATAAAAATGATGTTGGACGACCTCCCCACTCCTCCAGTTTCAATATCACTTTTTTATATCTTTTTTGGAAGGAGTTATTAAACACAGGTGTTTTCACTTCTGTTGGATGAATATTGCTAGGGCATTCATGTTTGTTCCTTAAACAAAAGAATGTCCATTGATTAAGTGAGAACAATTTCAATCGCAGAAAATTGGTCTCCCTCATTCCATGGCTCTTCGGCCTATTCTGGAGATGCTGATTGCCAAGCCAAGTAGCGACAAGTATAAATCTATATGTAGTTGGTTTGACTCGGCCGGGTTTATATCCTATGACCTGCCACGCCGGAAGTAGTAATAAGTACCCATCCTGATGTTGCCAGGATATAAAACCTCAGCAGACGCAAACAAGTACTGGTGTTTTGATATGCGTAGTTCTACTATTCATGGCTTATTCCACAATGGCTTATTTACAATATTCTTCCTCGCAGAATGAAACCAGGCAACTGAAAAGCTCATAGGTTGAGAGGTGGAAGCACCATATTATGCATCCATTGTTTTTTGGGGAGCCCTTCGGTGTTTGATCATATGCGTTCTGTTCCAGTCCGCTATTAAACATCAATCATATATATATATATATATATATATATATATATAGTGAGGTGCACTGACTCACCCATGTGAAATGCTACATACACAGGTAGGCGTAGGTAGGTTGATTGCATCAGGGAGCCTAAATAGTCTAATGGTTAGGACACGAGCCCGTAATGGCAAAAGTGTGGGTTTGAGTGCCATTCTAAGTGAAATGTTGCACTTCATTTGCAACTCCCCCCTACAATATTGGTGCTGTGACCAGGATTGTGGACATTATTCATGCTGTATAAGTGCGGACATTTCAATGTATGTGTAGTGTAAGTCGCTACCTGGATATTTGTAATTGTAAATATGAAACCACACCAGTCCCACGCGAATTGTAAGTCGCATACTTACAATTACAGATATCCAGGTAGCGACTTACACCACATACACATTGAAATGTCTGCACTATGCAGCATGAATAATGTTCACAATCCTGGTCACAGCACCAATATTGTAGGGGGGAAGTTGCAAATGAAGGGAGACATTTTGCCCAGAATGGCACTCAAACCCACACTTTTGATATATTGATTGATTGATTGGTGGTTGCTTTACACCGTGTCGGCAGCATAGGCCATATTCAGGGCGAGAAATGCTTGTTTTTTGTTCAAACCATCGCTTTTACATGTAAAAGCAGACAATCAATTATGTGCCAATAGAGACTCATTAAATTAGAAAGCTCACAATCATATATTTGTGGTCAAGGGAAACAAATTCCCATAGAAAAGGAAAAGTTTTATTATTAATTGATAGAATTTATTTAGTAAACTATATGAGGTGGTACAGTCCAGCTGCCCGCACTTTTGATATATATCTAGTGATGTGGACGGACCTCCCCAGGTGAGATGCCACATACACAGGTAGACGTGGGTAGGTTACTTGCACTGGGCGCGGTGGCCTAATCGGTAGAGCACAGGGCTCGCGTGTGGAAGATCGGGAGTTTGCCAGTTCGGTTCCCGGTCGAGTCAAACCAATGATTTAAAAATTTATACTTGTCGCTTCCTAGCCTGGTGCTCGGCATTATTAGGATAGGGCAAGGGCTGGTTATCTTGGTGTCAGAATAATGTGACTGAGTGGGATATCGGGTCATGGTGCCGGCGGCCTGATTTCCCAGTGGGGCAGCACTATAAAATCGGCATGAGTGCATACTGTCACAAGTCGGTACCCATCCTGATATGACCTTAGATGTTGCTAGGACGTAAAACAACAACAAACAAACAAAACAGGTTACTTGCATCAGTGAGATGGGTTAAGATGCTGGCTCCGGAATAGCAGGAGTGTGGATTCGAACACTACTCTACATGCAATGATTCCCTTCCTCAGCAAAAACACCCTGCACAACATTGGTGGATCAGGTGTGATGGCCTATTCGGTGATAGTGCTCGTTAGCTTCCTGTGCAGGAGGTGGCAGGTTCAAACCCTGGTCGAGTCAAACCAATGACTTACAAAATTGATATTTGTCGCTACCTTGTCTGGCGCCTTGCATTAATAGGATATGGAAAGAACTTGTTAGCTCAGTATCAGCATAATGTGACTGAGTGGGATATCAGGTCATGGTGCCAGCAGCCAGGTCTCCCAGTCGGGCAATACTGTAAAGTCACCATTAGTGTGCATTGTCACAAGTCGGTACCCGTCCTGATATGACCTTAGACGTTGCTAGGATGTAAAGCATCAATCACAGTGATATGAAAGATCTCCGCGATTCCGCGGATTTCCGGGATTTTTCAATCCCGCAGCACCATGCAGATGCCACAGCACTATCAGCGTTTACGACGCAGCACTATCAGCGTACACTACTACTATACATGCTTCAAAGGGCGCATCACTATCAGCGTATACCAATATATATGAAACCCGACTTCCGGAAATTTTCCGCGATTCCCTGACAGTTTTAAACCTATGGGAGAATATCAGCATTTCCGCTTTCCACAAGTCGGTACCCGTCCTGATATGACCTTAGACCTTGCTAGGATGTAAAGCATCAATCACAGTAATGAAAGATCTCCGCGATTCCGCGGATTTCCGGGATTTTTCAATCCCGCTGGACCATGCAGATGCCGCAGCACTATCAGCGTTTACGATGCAGCATTATTAGCGTATACTACTACTATACATGCTTCAAAGGGCGCATCACTATCAGCGTATACCAATATATATGAAACCCGACTTCCGGAAATTTTCCGCGATTCCCTGACAGTTTTAAACCTATGGGAGAATATCAGCATTTCCGCTTTTTTTCCCAGAGATCACTTTCATCCCTGCAATCAACAAACAAAAACATTGGTTCCAAGACCAGGATTTTGTGTACATGCTGTGCTCCGTATGGACTTGAACTATCCCAGTGTGTGTACTGTAAGTGCACAACCAGGATATTTGTAATAGTAAGTATGAGGCTTACAATTCCAGGGAACTACTGTAGTGAGGTGCACTCACCTCCCCAGGTGAAATGCCACATACACAAACGGCATGGGTAGGTTTATTGCATCAGGGAGCCTAGATAGGAAAAATGGTAGGACGCCAGCCCTTAAGCTCTAACCAGACGGGATGGCCAAATGAGTTAGAGCATCCGTCTCCTGTGTGGTAGATCGTGGGGTCGTGGGTTAGAATCCTGGTCGAGTCAAACCAATGACTTAAAAATTGATACTTGTCGCTTCCTAGCCAGGCGCTCGGCATTATTAGGATAGGGCAAGGAGCAGTGGAATGAGGAAGACCAATCGCCTGCGACTGAAATTTCCCCTGCTTAAACAACTAATGTACAAACAAACAAAAAAACAAAAAAACTAAAATGCCAGAAGTGTGGGGTTCGAGTTCCACCAAATTCGTAGCATTTTGAAAATGACTGACTTTGTATGGGATCCATAATGCCAATATATGAGCAAATCAGAGTGCTTGTTCGGCTGGAAGATCACACCTTGGGGAAGCCATACACTGAGTGACCTTATAACATATTTGTGGGGAGGGAGCGGGACGTAGCTCAGGCGGTAGAGTGTCCACCTGTGAAGGTGTTGGTCATCCGATCAATCCTGCTGAGTGGACCCATTTGTAGTTTGGGATATTTTCCGTTCCAACCAGTGGTCCACAACTGGTTCATCAAAGGCTGTGGTATGTGCTGTCCTGTTTGTGGGAAAGTGCATATAAAAGAGCCCGTTCTGCTTATCGGAAAGAGTAGCCTATGTGGTGATAGAAGGTTTCCTCCAGAGAAATATGTCAGAATGACCATATGTCTGACATCCAATAGCCGATGATAAAAACCAATGCGTTCTAGAGGCATCGTTAAATAAAACAAGCTTATTACATATTTGTGGTTAAATAAAACTCGAAGCCATTATTTTGCGAGGTCAGTGAACCGGGACGAGGTCCCTAGGTGGCGCTACTGGTCCAGTTCAGCCTCTGTCAGACGAGGCCTTTGGAGGCTCAACCTTAGTTTTAAATTGTAAATCCATTGTTTTTTGGCTTAAGAAATCATATTTTTTAAGTTAAATAATAATAATAAAACATTTATATAGCGCCCGATCCAGCAAGCCATTCTCAGGCGCTTTACATAATAAACAAATATAGGTGGAACAGCAGCTGGCATAGTACTTCCAGCAGAAACAGCAGCTGGTGCCAGCTGTGTTACTTTGGAGGCAATTGCTGCTTGCAATAGACCTTATGCAGCAGATGTCTTTGGCATATTAACATTAACAATAACCGCTGATGTCTCAGTTCTCAGTACCACAGTTCCCTTCCTTGTGGTATCTAGTAGAGGTTTAGGAAATTGTTCTCCAGTCCCACTGCATGGTATTCTATCACCAGAGATGATTCCTCTATGGATAAAAAATGGACGTATTCTACTGGGACCTTTCCTTGCGCAAAATATAGGCTCCGCCCACCTGCTCAGTAAACTTGGGTCCTAATCGGGTTCCAGTACCCATGTAATACTAGGTTGACAATTGTAACTTCCATTTCTTTAGTTGAGAGTAACTTTTGTGATAATTGACAAACCTTTACGCCATTTGGAGTGCAATCATGCCAAATAATTATCGTGTGCACGCCAGCTGAAGTTAAGTGTGATATGCGATTGCTATGGCCATGTGGAAGCCAGCAGTTTTTAGCATTCTTATCGGGCCGTTCACCGGGGGTGGGGTTGAAGAAATGATGAATGAGTGCGTTAGTATCTAAAGCCCTGTTCACACATGCACCTTAAGTCACCTCAACTAGTCTGCCTCATCTAATCCACCTCACGAAACGGTTTACATGAGGCGAACTAGTTGAGTCGAATCTGCCCTAATTCGCCTCAGCTGCGCGTTCACATGCACGCTTTGAGGCGACTTAGATGAGGTGACCTAGTTGTGTGTGTGTGAACGGGGCTTTAGTTGGATAAATAGGATCAATCTAGGTAGACGTTTTGGTTTTGAAAATCTGATGATTTCAGCGGATTCAAAGATTATGTAGCACATATGTAATGCATATTAACTATATGCCTATGAAATAGGTGTCAGGGCGCATATATGTATATTAAATTATATATATATATTTATTCATGAAGAAAAATATATAGGGTATTATATGGGTCATTCTCAGAAACTGTGTACCACTTTTCTGACATGGAAACCAAAAGTGAAAATGTTCCAAATAATAGCAGAAAACATTCCAAACATCGCTTTACGTGTTCTGCAAATGTCAGAGTTGAAAGAAAAAATAATTAAATTTTATATTTTGATTTCAAATAAATTGAGAACGCTGTTAAAATTAACCGTGTAACATCAATCCGTAACACACACCCCTTAGCCTCATTTTAACTCACACACAAAATTCAAGCAAGACATTATTGATTACAGTTAAGCCAAGAATTTGTTCTTTCAAGAAAGTTTTTGAAAAAACGTTTGGGCATATTTTGGATACATTTTGTGGGATAGATAAAATACATGGAGTATTGCTAAAATAATTAATACACTAAGACAACAATAATTATTTGACTCTCTTCCCCTTCCCCCCAACAAATAGACAAAATCTGTAACGCAGAAACCAAAAATGTGGTCCACAGTTTCTGAGAATGACCCATATATAGATCTATATATGAACATTCAACACATTAATAAATATTTCCAAAAGTGACCTATTGAATTTATTTACATGAAATAAGGAATGACTAAAAAACCAAAGATAATTCATTGGAATGTATAAATACGAAACTAAGCATAACAGTTCTACCTGTTTACTAACTCTACTGATGACATAATGTCTAAGTAGTTAGAGCTTGCATAACAATTTATATTATCGATTAGGGCTAGCATCGTTTCTCATTCAAATGTTTCGCGCTAAGATAACTTACTCCAGCAAAAACCCCAAAATGATTCACACTGCTGTAAAATGTGCTGCTATTTTTAAACCGCTATGGATTTAATATTCTTATCATAGATCACCTCAAAACAATATCGATGCTTTAGAAAGAAAGAAAAAGAAGGAAGCGAAAAACCCTCAAAACTAGTGTTCCAAATATGCACATGTTTTACGGCTGCTTGATGTGAATTGCATTGCTGACCCAGTTCCCAATTTGGGCATAACAAATACATAAAGATTGCTATTTACATTATTGGCATGGCCATCGGCTGGGAATCCCTATTTAGCGGCTTAGCGGTGTAACCAAAGGTTCTCCTATATATATAGTGTAATCCTTGCTGTGGCTCTAATGTGAAGGGCTCTCCAATGCGGAGAGTTTATAAGAAGTGCCCCAGCTTGCGGTTGATGGCCAGCATTGGTTGATTTCAGGCTAAATTACAGCAGATAGACTCTCAGCAGCGCGACATGCTGCGGCAGGTGAAATGTGACATAGAGGGCCTCGAACGACACAGGCAGGGATTGGTCGACGAGTTCAGGAAGGTTTGTAGCGATAGCGATAACAATAACCGAACCTGGCCCAGTGTCGCTGAACCCGCATCGTTCAAGTGCAATAACCACCTCCTGAGATTAATAAGGCTATCTAAACATTGGTTCATCCTTTTTTAGTTAGGATGATTTTTTTTTTATTTGTTCAGGTCAATTTTGATGTCATTTGACACAAATTGGTCCATTTAAGATTTTTTTCGTAAATTTGTTAACATAAATGTGGCAAACGCGTTTGGTCATGAAACTAAAGTGACAACAAATTTGAATAACTTTTCACTGTGAATATGGCATTTGTTTTCAACACGGCAAAAAACTGCCACCAATCAATCATTCCTTGTTGGGGAGGGAAGTCTTTTCTGTTCTCTTTGATTATATTCATTTTATGTGGGGGCTTTGTGTTAGCATTGGGAATAAATTGTGGGTTTTTTTTTGTCATGTACCTTTTTGAAAGACTAGGAAAGTCCTTAGATTTTTGTTATCAAAATTTTGAGAAAAACATTGCTAATGAATATCTGGTCCCAGCCCTGTCCACGCACACACAAAAAGAAGAGAATAAAGATTGTTTAATTAATTTCCTTGTTCAATTGTGGGAATCTAAGCAGTGATTATATCACCATTGAGTATATAATATAGGCTATAGCCATTAAGGATATAACATAGGCAGGGCTGGCTTTAACTTTAAGCCATTTGATCAATTGCTCCCAATTGCATCCAGTGCCCATGGGGGCCCCATACTAGGGTAATCTACTCTAGTCTTGTAAATTATTTCACTAAAACAGACCTTGGCTGTGAACCTGGGGGCCCCCTGCCAACACAATTCCTAATTGGGCCCCGCAGCTCCTAAGGGCGGCCCCGAATATAGGCTGTGGAACATAGCTATTGTGGAAGCGGTAAATCGACATTCATGTGGCTCATTATATGGCATCGGGTATTAAGGAGCATTTTAGAGTAAATCAATTATACGCATTTTCCTGTGACCAAACTTGGTCGGGTTATTGCCATACATTTGTTTCTAATGTAGATTGCAGCAAAAATTCTCCAAGCAAATGCTTGACGGTAGATCAAATACCACTTTCTGTAGTGCATTCACCACCTCTCCACACCTTCCGACGTGTAAGCTGAAGCTGTGACCCGGCGTGCTGGGTCCCAGCTTCAGTCATTCCTGAGGGACCAGCGGAACTCAGGATTACCCATATTGGCGAGATTGTGTAAATTGAGTTCTGGCTGTCAACGATCTCTTGGATGTCCTTCACAAAAGGTCGCCATTAAAGCATCTTTTGGATTGTATTTTCACCAAATTTATTAATGAAATACTTTGGTATATGGTATTTATGAAGCTTATTTTGGCATAAACTGAAAGATGACCTAGATATCTATTGTGACTGATTGGTCAATACGAGTCACTTAGTTAATCCCCGACGTGTGACAGGTCACATCTATGTGCAGACAAACAATAGATATATGAGAAGCAGTGCAGGGTTCGAACCCATGCCTCTTTCATTTGAAGACTTTCCTTCTAAACAATATTGTAAAGAACATGAAGTAGCATACTCTTTTTTGTAATTTCACTTTTGTACGGGTTGAGGATTGAGAATTGCTTCATTTTGAATATGTTTATATATATATATAACTACTTTTAACATTTTTGTTGTTTGACTGGATGTAGATGTAGTGGCCGAATTGGTCAGAACACTCGATGGCTTCTTCCCCGTGTAGGAAATCATGGGCTTGAACCACAGCCAAGTCATACAATGACTTACAAAATTACTACTTGTCGCTTCCTAAGTGGCGCTCGGCATTAATAGGATATGGCAATGACTAGTTTGCTCAATATTGGGATAATGTGACTGAGTGGGATATTATATCATGGTGCCGGCAGCACTATAACGTCATCATGAGTGTGTACTGTCACTAGTCGGTATCCATCCTAATATAAAAATAAATGTTATTAGGATATAAAACCACATGCAAAGCTATTCTTTTGTTTAGATAGCCTTTTAAAACCATGTGCCTCAGCTTCGAAGCGTAAATATTTGTAACAATGAAAAGTAACGCTAACTCTCAAGCTGCAGTTTGCGGTATCGGAAGCCAGACCCGAAGAAGCGATTGTTGATCTCTCATTCATCAGAACAAGTCACCGGGTTCCATTGAGTAGGCGGTAGCCACTCCGCAACTGCAACCTGAGTGTTCGAAAACCCCAAACCTCCACTAACCGCATCAGCCAATCTCATCGACATTGAAATGCTAGCACATCTCTGGTGTCATTGATGCTGCGACTGCTTAGTGTGTCTCACAGATTTATTGTTTCCTAAGAAATACCATAAATTAGCGCGAGTTTGTGGTGATTTCTCAGGAAATATATAACAGGCTGGCTTAAAATATGTGTGAATAATTCTCTAAAACCAAGCAACTATGGGTTCCTTTGGAAAGGTTTTTTTTTTTTGCCTTTTATGTTATTAATCCATAACAGCTTGTTAATTTTGTAGTCACCTGCACTGATATATGATACTTACAATGTAGGATAACCAGTGTTCTCCCTAGAGGCATTTTAGGGTATATGTACTCTTTTTTATCAGTATGCTAAGATCTCATTTATGGACTAAGTGTCAACTGGTTGATTTGCAAAATTAGCAATCGCTTGTCAAAGGAATCTTTCAAATACTTCTATGGAAGCCGCAATATTTCTTCTCGTGTAAGCAGAACGCGATATAAATTTAAGAAAATGCCGATAAATTATCAGAACCGGTGAATCTTTTGTCAAAGGAATCTTTCTAATACTTCTATTGAAGCTGTATTTTTTCTCAAGTACCCAGAACAACATATTAATTTGAGGAAATGTTGGTAAATTGTCAAAGCCATTACAAAGTACAAATTTACTGGGATCCACTTAGCATGCTGAATTTCTTTTCCTGGGGAGAATTCTGCTGCACATAATTAGATTTTGCAGATATATATTTTAAAGCAACATTGGAATTTAATATAAACACTGAAAATAAACCTCAACACAGGATAACAATAATACACAAAAGTTTTGGATTTACCACCTAAGCATTCTCCATTTGTTTTCAAAAGTACAATGATTGTTAGAGTTGTGACTTCTATCTATGCTGGTCCTATTGTTTGAAATTTCTTTTTAATTTTGTAGTTTAGATTCTGAGTGTTGTTGTATATTATGGAGATATTCTTTTGTGGAGACAAATCCATGTGTTTGTGATGTGATGCTCTCCTGTTGTGTTGCGTGTATTGAGGCAGCCGTAGTAAACAAGTGTCATGGTGGCTTGGTGCTCATCCATGTATGCGAAGAACTCCGAAAGCAATCGCTGAGTTAAACGTGTGTTACTTGGACAACATTTTGTAGCCAACAATGGCCTAACTTTGCGGAATTAAAAAAGAATCATAAAATTTATATTTTTTAACAAAGATCACAACAAAGCCCACCAACATTTCTCTTCTTAGAAAAGAAATGGATAAAAATTCTTTTCAGAGTTTGGTTAATTTTCAATGTGTTTTTATAAAATTCTTGTTCATCTTTCGCATGAAATTCATGTTGGAAATATTGTTGCAGATGCCAGTTCAGTCCAAGTTTCACGCTGTTGATCTCACCGCAATCTGGTTCTTGATGTTATCTGTAGCGCGACTCATTCTCAGGGCAACATTTGAGGCTGTGAATTTCTATAACTCAACGTCTACAAATTATAAATAATAATGTTGATCTTTATTAAACCAGAATGAATGGAACTGGAATTGCAATCTGTTATCACAGTTCTGGCCAACCATGAATGATTCGCTTCACAGATATTCACCAAGTTTCAGGTTTTGTATGTATGTTCTAAGCGCTCACCTTAGATGTTGCCAGGATGTAAAACTCCAACAACCAAACCATCTAAGCGCTCACAGCATGGGCTAACGTTGCTTCGCTTTCGTACCTTCTCGCACCTTCCTAGGAGAAAGCCAGACTTTCCAGCACAGAGAAACGCATCAGGGAACTGACTCGCTTGTTGCCTGGCGACGAAAGCGCAAATTTTGAGGTAAGTTAGCGACAGGATAGATTTAGAATCCCAAAACCCAATGAACATATTTTCTAATTTTAAATATGATTAAACTGCATAGTTGGGTTCATTTCATGGAAAAGGCCTTATAACTATGAAACAATGGAAGTTGTCATGGCAATGGTGTAATGTGATGGGCATGTGGTAGGAGCAGAATCAGTGTTATATAAGAACCATCTGATGCTGGTCATGGAACCAATGTATTGAGGAGGGGGTGGATGTAGTTATTGCACCAGTATGATGGGTAAAGTACATTTTGTGGTGGGCACGGCACCAATGTATAACATTGAGTTGGGGATACGTGTGGCTATGTGACCGGTATAGTGAGTAGAGTACATTTTAGGATGGTCATGGATATCATCATCATCATGCTGTCGGTCGCGATGCGACAAAGACTGCTTTCATTACTTGACTGCCGCTCTCCATTTAGCTCTCTGCTGTGAGAGTGATGTCCATGAGTCGGTCTTAATGTCTCTCAGCTTCAGGTTTCTCTTGATGGTATCCTTGAACTGTAACCAGAAGACAGTTGAGAATACATATTGGCTATATATTTCTTTGAAACGAGTTTTTGTTGACACATTTGACAATTTAATATTTAGAACAAGAATTACTTATGTCTAATATGAAGGTGAAGGATATGGATAGTTATGTCATGAGTGTACGGGTTAGGGTATATTTTACAATGGTCACAGCACTAAAGTAAGGTGATCGGTTTATGTCCTTATGGGACCAGTATAGTGGGTAGGGTATATTTTAGGATGGTGATGGCATGAATGTAATGCAATGACTACATGTGGCTACGGGACCAGTATACTGGGTAGGGTATATTTTACAATGGTCACAGCACTAAGGTAAAGCGATGTCCTTATGGGACCAGTATAGTGCGTAGGGTACATTTTAGGATGGTCATGGATATGAAGGTGAAGGATATGATTAGTTATGGCACGAGTGTACGGGATAGGGTACATTTTACGATGGTCACAGCACTGAGTTAAAGCGATGTCCTTATGGGACCAGTATAGTGCGTAGGGTACATTTTAGGATGGTCATGGATATGAAGGTGAAGGATATGATTAGTTATGGCACGAGTGTACGGGGTAGGGTACATTTTACGATGGTCACAGCACTGAGTTAAAGTGATGTCCTTATGGGACCAGTATAGTTCATAGGGTACATTTTGCTATGGGCACAGCACTAAGGTGAGGCGATGGCTTTATGTCCTTATGGAACCAGTATAGTGGGTAGGGTATATTTTACGATGGCGATGGCATGAATGTAATGCAATGACTACATGTGGCTACGGGACCAGTATAGTGGGTAGGGTATATTTTACAATGGTCACAGCACTAAGGTAAAGCGATGTCCTTATGGGACCAGTATAGTGCGTAGGGTACATTTTGCTATGGGCACAACACTAAGGTAATGCGATGGCTTTATGTCCTTATGGGACCAGTATAGGGGGTAGGGTACATTTTACGATGGTCATGACACTAAGGTGAGGCGATGGCTTTATGTCCTTATGGGACTATTATAGTGGGTAGGGTACATTTTACGATAATTACAGCACTAAGGTAAAGCGATGGCTTTATGTCCTTATGGGACTATTATAGTGGGTAGGGTACATTTTACGATAATTACAGCACTAAGGTAAAGCGATGGCTTTATGTCCTTATGGGACCAGTATAGTGGGTAGGGTACATTTTACGATAATTACAGCACTAAGGGAAAGCGATGGCTTTATGTCCTTATGGGACCAGTATAGGGGGTAGGGTACATTTTACGATAATTACAGCACTAAGGTAAAGTGATGGCTTTATGTCCTTATGGGACCAGTATAGGGGGTAGTGTACATTTTACGATAATTACAGCACTAAGGTAAAGTGATGGCTTTATGTCCTTATGGGACCAGTATAGGGGGTAGTGTACATTTTACGATAATTACAGCACTAAGGGAAAGCGATGGCTTTATGTCCTTATGGGACCAGTATAGGGGGTAGTGTACATTTTACGATAATTACAGCACTAAGGTAAAGTGATGGCTTTATGTCCTTATGGGACCAGTATAGGGGGTAGTGTACATTTTACGATAATTACAGCACTAAGGTAAAGCGATGGCTTTATGTCCTTATGGGACCAGTATAGGGGGTAGGGTACATTTTACGATAATTACAGCACTAAGGTAAAGTGATGGCTTTATGTCCTTATGGGACCAGTATAGGGGGTAGTGTACATTTTACGATAATTACAGCACTAAGGGAAAGTGATGGCTTTATGTCCTTATGGGACTATTATAGTGGGTAGGGTACATTTTACGATAATTACAGCACTAAGGTAAAGTGATGGCTTTATGTCCTTATGGGACCAGTATAGGGGGTAGTGTACATTTTACGATAATTACAGCACTAAGGTAAAGTGATGGCTTTATGTCCTTATGGGACCAGTATAGGGGGTAGGGTACATTTTACGATAATTACAGCACTAAGGTAAAGTGATGGCTTTATGTCCTTATGGGACCAGTATAGGGGGTAGTGTACATTTTACGATAATTACAGCACTAAGGTAAAGTGATGGCTTTATGTCCTTATGGGACCAGTATAGGGGGTAGTGTACATTTTACGATAATTACAGCACTAAGGGAAAGCGATGGCTTTATGTCCTTATGGGACCAGTATAGGGGGTAGTGTACATTTTACGATAATTACAGCACTAAGGTAAAGTGATGGCTTTATGTCCTTATGGGCCATATAGGGGGTAGTGTACATTGGAAAGCGATGGCTTTAGTCCTTATGGGACCGTATAGTGGGTAGGGTACATTTTACGATAATTACAGCACTAAGGGAAAGCGATGACTTTATGTCCTTATGGGACCAGTATAGGGGGTAGTGTACATTTTACGATAATTACAGCACTAAGGTAAAGTGATGGCTTTATGTCCTTATGGGACCAGTATAGGGGGTAGTGTACATTTTACGATAATTACAGCACTAAGGGAAAGCGATGGCTTTATGTCCTTATGGGACCAGTATAGGGGGTAGGGTATATTTTACGATAATTACAGCACTAAGGGAAAGCGATGACTTTATGTCCTTATGGGACCAGTATAGGGGGTAGTGTACATTTTACGATAATTACAGCACTAAGGTAAAGCGATGACTTTATGTCCTTATGGGACCAGTATAGGGGGTAGTGTACATTTTACGATAATTACAGCACTAAGGGAAAGCGATGGCTTTATGTCCTTATGGGACCAGTCGCTGGTCATAGTACCAGTATAAGCATTGTTCCTGGTTGCGTAATGGGATGGGCGGAGCGGGACGTAGCTCAGGCGGTAGAGTGTCCACCTGTGAAGCTGTTGGTCATCCGATCGATCCTTTTCACTGGACCCATTTGCAGTTTGTGCTTTTTCCCGTTCCAACCAGCGATCCACAACTGGTTCATCAAAGGCTGTGGTGTGTGCTGTCCTGTCTTTTTGCAAGTGCATATAAAAGACCCCTTGCTGATTATCGGAAAGAGTAGCCTATGTGGTGGCAGCAGGTTTCATCCAAAGAAATATGTCAAAATGACCATATGTTTGACGTCCAATAGCCGATGATCTGAAAATCAATGTGTTGTAACGGCGGTGTTGCGGATTCCGAGGGACACCAGTTTGCGAGGGACACATCGCTTCTGCACATGCGTCAAAATCGAACAGCATTGTCACTAACGTTATAAATTTAATATAATGTTTTTGGTAAAGATCTTTTCTATATGTGTACCAAACGATTTGTTTCTAGATGGTGTAATTTGAGAGATATTTGACTTCTTGTGTATTTTCTGTATGCAGATTGCTTACGGCCATTGACAATGCCTTGAGTTTGACGCTACGCGCAGTGCAAAACGTTAGTTTTATTCAAAATAATAGAATTCAAGAACCCTAACCTTATAAATTTAATATAGTCTTTATGGTAAAGATGTTTTCTATATGTGTACCAAACGATTTGTTTCTAGATGGTGTAATTTGGGAGATATTTGACTTCTTCTGTATGAAGATTTGCTGACGGCAGTTAACAATGCATTTGAATGGAAGTGTCCCTGGCAAACTGGTGTCCCTCGGAATCCGCATCAGCGGCATTAAATAAAACAAGCTTTACTTTTTTCGTAATGTAATGGGCACATGTGTTGTCACAAGAGGATAGATAGAAGGTTATGTGTGGTAATGGCCATGGTGCCAATGTGTAGTATTGGTACTGGTCAAGGCACCAATGTGTGTTCATTTGGTAAGCTTTTGTTTATACAATGCCAATGATTTACAATGCCAATGATTTCATCAGCTCTGGCGACCCCTCATATTAGTCAGAAGGTATGAGAATAACGGTATAGTACATGTTTAGAATGTTTTAAAAAAAGCAACTCAGAATGACGTGTTCATGCAAGCAAAAATGTCAAAGAACTTTGTTTGCAAATATATGTAGCAATATATGTCATATGATAACTAAACACGTATTTTAATCCATGAACTATTAGTAACCACTGTCCTCAGATGCCAATACACCGTAAGCTAGCGCTCTCTGGCAGGACAAAAGCCTCAGGTGTAATTTTCCTTGCCTGGAGTGCATCGGTGGGGATTCCCCTGTCTAGACTCGTGTAGGCGATATTTGATACGGTAAGGACGCACGCAAAGCTTCACCTGCACATGTATAGTGTAGTCAGTGCACAGAGAAAGACCGCAGACACCTGTTGGTATTTTGCAGCTTCATCTAGTTCCGCTGTCACGGTTTGGGCACAAAATGTAGCATTCCTTGCGAAGAAAACCCCCCACAAAATACCCACAAATGTTTATATTCAAACAGAAATTGTCTAAATTGATCTTCAGAAAAATTAACATCGAAAGTCCAAACAAATCAAAATAAAGGGATATATATATATATATATAACTTTTTCCATCATTAATCTCTGACTTTAGTACTTACTTTTTGTAATACATTGTATATTTAATGGAAAATTTGCATTTTTGATTTGGGAACATTTATTGAACATACCGATTTGATATTTATTTTAGCAAATTTTCTTTGTTTTAACTTTTCTTTTTTTAAATTATCTTTCGCAAGTAATGTAGCATTTTTTAATTATTATTCCCCGCACGCCACAAGCATTAACATTGCCATCTTGTCATGAGTAAACTACAGCTTGGAATTTCAGGGAGATTTGTTCTTGTTTTTTGGGGTTGTTTCACTAAGTGTTTATTAAATGAACCTTTGCTACACTTCTGGCTGGTTTCCAGGGAGCGACCGGAGACGGGAAGGTGCAGCTAAAGAAATCCAACGCAGACTACATCAACCGCGTCAAAGACGAAAGTATTTCAAACAGCCCACCAAGCGAGCGGAAAATGTCACAGACGTTATTGGAAATTGAAAAGAACCGACTGTTAATCCTGGAGAGCCAAGGTAAGGCGATGCGCTGTCGCGGATCTAAATATCTTTGTATTAGTTTCGCTTTTTTGCTACACGGTATGCAGTTACTCAACCTAAATGTTGACCACACTAACCGACTGGAAGAGCATTCGCTTCTAACATGGGAGGTCATCCGGTCAATCTCCAACAGTGTTAATTTGGGGACATACAAAATCTATGCTCATCACTGATGTATTAAGTGTCAATGATTGTAGTGGGTAGCAGTATGGTATTGGGTAGTAAATTGAATTGTATTGGGGCAGCAGTTCTTTATTAGGTAACAGCTATGTGTTGGGTAGTTTTGTTGTATTAGCTAGTGATATTGTATTGGGTGACAGTGTTGTATTAGGTAGCAGTGATGTATTGGGTAGCAGTGATTATTAGGTAGAAGTGTCTTATGTGAACAGTAGTGTATTCGATAACCAGTTATGTATTGGGGTAGCAGCTGGATAGAGTGGCAGTTCTGTATTGGGTAGCAGCTGTGTGTTGTTTAACAATGTGGTATTGGGTAGCATTAATTATTCAGTTGCAATATGGTATTGGAGAGCAGGGGCTTATTGAGTTGTACTCATGTGTTGAGTGACAGTGTATTGGGTAGTAGTTCTGTATTGAGCAACATTGCTTTATTTGGGGAGCAGTATTGAATTGCGTAACAGTAATGTTTTGGTTACGAGTATTATATTAGTGCTTTATTTGGGACCAGTAGCATATTGGGTAGCAGCATTGTACAGCAGTGATATATTGGGTAGCAATAGTGATGTAGCAGTAGTAATATTGTATTTCACTGTATTGGGAAGCAGAACTGTATTGAGGAACAGTAATTTATTTGCGGACCAGTACAGTAGGTTACCAAATAGGAGGTCGAAGACTCGAATCCCGGTTGAGTCAAACCAATGACTTACTAAATTAATACTTGTCGCTACCTAGCTTGGTGAGCAGCATTACTAGGATAGGGCAAGGACAAGCTTTCTCGGTATCAGGATAATCTGACTGAGTAGGATATCATAGCATGGTGCCTACGGCTCAGGAGGAGTCGGGGCAGCACTATAAAACCACCAAGAGTGCATACTGACTGTCACAAGTCTGTATGGTACCCATCCAGAGATGATATCAGGTGTTGCTAAGACACTAAACCCCAACAAGCAAGCAAGCAATCAGCTGGAAATTACTTGAATGTGTAGTATTTTATGTCCTAGCAACATCTGAGGTCATACTTATCAAGGCCGGTGTGGCCAACTTGTCACAGTGCATACACATGGTGATTTTATAGCGCTGCTCCCTTCCCCACCCACTGTGATCTCACATGACCTGATATCTCACTCAGTCACGTTATCACGACACTTAGCCAACCAATCATTGTCCTGTTCTAGTAATGTACCACCTCATATAGTTTACTAAATAAATTCTATCAATTATTAATAAAACTTTTCTTTTTCTATGGGAATTTGTTTCCCTTGACCACAATTATATGATTGTGAGCTTTCTAATTTAATGAGTGTCTATTGGCACATAATTGATTGTCTGCTTTTACATGTAAAAGCGATGGTTTGAACAAAAAACAAACATTTCTCGCCGTGAATATGGCCTATGCTGCCGACACGGTGTAAAGCAACCACCAATCAATCAATCAATCAGTAATGCTAAGCGACAAGCGAGGTAACGAAAGTACAAGCCTTTGGTTTTACGCCTGCCATGGCATTTTAAAACAGTTTGACTCAGCCAGGGATTGAACTCGATGTAATGTAAAACTGCAATGAAGCTAAACGCTCGGCTGTTCTGTCCGCAGGGAACATGGTGATTGATGACGAGTGCCGCCGACTGTTCGACCTGAAGCAGCGAGCTGCTCAGGAGGTGCGCTCGCAGTGGGACGAGAAGAAGCTGCGCGAAAACAACTACAAGAGCTTCAACTCGCTTGAATCGGAGGAGTCAAGTGTTGGCAGTAGTGGAGAGACGCCATCCGAAAAGGAAACAAGGTGAGGGTCATCCACTTAATAAGTGTAAGCCGCTAAAGTGTGGCCTTCGCAATAAGTAAGACACATACTGAGTTTGGGGTTTTAGAATACGCCGCATCTAAGCTTGCATAAGTTAATCCAAGTTTGTTGGGACCTCGCGCGGTGGCCTAATCGGTAGAGCTCAGGCCTCGCGTGTTGAAGGTCGAGAGTTCGGTTCCCGGTTGAGTCAAACCGATGACTTTAAAATTGCTACTTGTCGCTTCCTAGCCTGGCGCTTGGCATTAATAGGATAGGTTAAGGATTGGTTAGTTCAGTGTCAGGATAATGTGACTGAGTGGGATATCCGGTCATGTTGCCGGCAGCCTGATTTCCCAGTGGGGCAGCACTATACAGTCAGCATTAGTGCGCACTGTCACAAGTCGGTACCCATCCTGATATGACCTTAGATGTTGCTAGGACATAAAACAACAACCACCAACATGTGAACGGGTCGTAGTTTGAAAAAGCCAGTTTAGTGAATCCAGTAACCTTAAAAATTGATACTCGTTTCTACCTAGCCTTACGCTCGGCATTACTAGGATAGAGCAAGGACTGGTTAGCTCAGTATCAGGATAATGTGACTGATGGGGATATCGGGTGGTCTGATCTCCCAGTGGGACAGCACCATAAAGTCACTATGAGCGCACACTGTCACAAGTCGGTACCTCATGACCTTAGATGTTGCTAGGACGTAAAACCCCAAACAAATAAACAAACAAAGGGAAATTCTATCTGGGGGTTGATGAGTTATGGGTCAGTTTTCGAGACGTCGCTTCTAAGTTGTAGTGAATTAAGAGTCATGCATTTAATTTTACATAGTTTTCAGGGTAATTTCTATTTGTGTTGAACCTGCCCTGTGTATGTAGTCGAAGCATGCCACCTGGATATTTGTAATCATAAGTATGAGACGTATAATCCAAGGGGACGAGTGTACTGAGGTGCACTCACCTCCCAAGGTGAAATGCCACATACACAAGTAGGTGTAGTGTACTGAGGTGCACTCACCTACCCAGAACCGGGCGCGGTGGCCGAATCGGTAGAGCACAGGCCTCGCGTGTGGAAGATCGGGAGTTCGCGAGTTCAGTTCCCGGTCGAGTCAAACCAATGACTTAAAAATTGATACTTGTCCCTTCCTAGCCTGGTGCTCGGCATTATTAGGATAGGACAAGGAGTGGTTAGCTCAGTGCCACGATAATGTGACTGAATGGGATATCGGGTCATGGTGCCGGCGGCCTGGTTTCCCAGTGGGGCAGCACTATAAAATCGGGATGAGTGCGTACTGTCACAAGTCGGTACCAGTCCAGATATGACCTCAGATGTTGCTAGGACGTAAAACAACAACAAACAAACACCTCCCCAAGTGAAATGCCGCATACACAGTACACAGGTAGGTGTGGGTAGGTTGCTTGCATCAGGGAGCCGAGATAGCCTAATGGTTAGGACGCCCGCCCCAGAATGGCAGATGTGTGTGTTCGAGTCCTACTCTAGATGCAATGTTACGTTCATTTGACAAGATACACGTGCATAACAATGGTGTATTGAGCTGTATTCATCTCCCCAATAATTGTCAAATGACTACTTCTTTGATGCGCGAGAAGGAAGAAAGCAAGGCGGGGGTGGGAAAAGAGACGTTTATTCACGCCTCTCAGACAAACAGAGCAAACAAAGTATCAAATGAGGTAGACAATAAGATGATAAAAGGTACAATGTGTGTAAGACAATAAAAGGTAGAATGTATCAAAGGTCATCAGAGTTCAGGTGGTATCAATGTCAATGGCCTGAGGGGGGTGCCGAGGAGCCCTCCACCAGTAGGTAGGAGAGAAAAAGAGAGTTGGGTGGGTGGGTGGAGAAAAAGACACGGGCAGGAGGACGGCAGGAAGGTGAGTGCCTGAGGAGGGCCGCCGGCGGCCTTATAAGGGAGGGAAGGGGACGGCGGCGGCAGGAGGTGCGAATGCTGGCAGGCCGGGGGGAGGGTGAGAGGTGGCGAGCAGCGGGGGTCGCGCGAGGCGTGAGCCGCGCGGACAAAGGCGAGTGGCGGGGGAGGGTGGGGGAGTGAGCGCCGGCGGCCTGAGGTGAGAAGCAGCGCGACACGCGGGGCGGGGGAGGGTCTCTTCCTTCCCTCGCATCAAACGTAATGCTTCGCATTACGACCGATGCGCGAGAAGGAAGAAAGCAAGGCGGGGGTGGGAAAAGAGACGTTTATTCACGCCTCTCAGACAAACAGAGCAAACAAAGTATCAAATGAGGTAGACAATAAGATGATAAAAAGGTACAATGTGTGTAAGACAATAAAAGGTAGAATGTATCAAGGGTCATCAGAGTTCAGGTGGTATCAATGTCAATGGCCTGAGGGGGGTGCCAAGGAGCCCTCCACCAAGACGGCGGAGAGGGCTCGAGGGGCGCCCGAGGGTGCGAGGCGGGGCACGTAGGCGTGCACCGCCGCCGAGGTCCAGGTGCCTTGAGCCATAATGTCGGTGATAGGGACCCCGGCGCGCTGGCAAGCCTGGGCGCCCCCCCGCCGGAGGCTGTGAAGGGTGAAGTCCTCGGGCCGCGGCACCCCTTGCGCGGCGAGGGCCCCTCGCAGCAGCGCGGTGAGGGAGCGCGGGTCGAGAGGCCGGCCGGAGGGCATCATGAACGCGGGTGCGTCCGGAGGAGCAGGGCAGAGGGCGGTGGCTCCGAGCCAGGCCGCGACGGGGCAGAGGGCGGAGCCCGGGATGGCCGGGACGAAGAGGGCGACCGCGCCCGAGGGGCTTGAGATAGTCTTTGAACTTCTGATGTGCAGGCGGAGGCCCCCGGGCGCGGGGCGGACATCGTCGCGGGTCAGGGTGTGGGGACCGCCCCAACCCTCGGGACTTGGGGCCAGCAGATTAGACTGGCGCAGCATCCCGAAGTACACGAGGAGGAGGGCGGCCCGAGGGACGAGGGAGGCGGCCCCTGCACGGGCGAGGTGGTTTACGACGAGCGTGAGCTGCTGCGGGGAGAGGGGCGGCGCCTGCCGCTGGACGTGGTGTGAGGCCCGTTCCCCACCTCGGCAGACGTCCTTGGGCAGGCGGGCGTCGAAGACCGAGGTGAGGCCCCCGGCGCCCTCGATCCAGGAGCGGGCGCCCGAGACGGAGTTCTTCACGGAGGCGGGCGCGAGCCCGCGGAGGAAGAGGGCGGCGGTGAAGGCGGCAACGTCGTAGGGCGTGGGCGCGAGGGGGTCGACACCTCGGGCCACCGCGAAGGCGACGAAATCCTCGGCCTGGCGACGACGGTTCCTCCAGGTCGCCGGGGCGAGGGAGGCGGCGCGGAAGCGGGAGACGGCTGCTACCTCCTCGGGGGGAAAACCTAAAGGCCGGGGTAGAAGGGGAAAGCGTCATGGGTGATGCTGGTGGGGAGAAGCCCGAGGCGGGCCACCTCGCGGCGGGCTGTCGCCTCCCAGGGGACTGGTAGGTGGGCGCGGCTGAGGGCATCGGCGAGGAGGAGGTCCGCCCCGGGCTTGTGAATGATGCGTAGGTCGAAGGAGCCCGTGGCCGCGATCAGCCAGAGCTCCCGCGCGCATGTCCCGAGGGTGGCGTCTCGGGCGCGCCCCGACTCGAGCGCGAGGGCGGAGGCCATGTTGTCAGTGTTGACCATGACCGTGGCCCCTGCCGCGTCCCCGGGCAAGAGGGCGCGAAGGGCCACGACGAGGTTGACCGCCTCGAGCTCATGGATGGTCGGGAAACGCGCCCGGAAGGCCTTGGAGTACCCTCGGGCGTAGTAATGGGTCGGGGAGAAGGCCCCACCCCCGGTAAGGCAGGAGTCGGACTCAATCACCCAACGACGGACCTCGGGAGCGCGGAGGAGGTGGAGACCGTTAGAGATGCGCCCGTAGGCGGCAAACCATTTCAGGTCCCGGAGGGCGTCGTCGGTGAGGGTGAGGGTTGGGGCCCCGCGGCAGCTGCGCAGCGCCCCGAGGAGCCGGGCCATGAATTTCCGGCCGGGGAGTATGCAGCTGCTCACGTGGTTTAGGCGCCCCAGGAGACTCTGGAGCTCCTGCTTCCCGAGGGTGGGGCGGCCGACGCGGGCCTCGCAATCGTCGACGAGGGCCTGGATCTTTTCGGGGGCGACCCGGATGGTCATGGCCTCGCTGTCGAGGGCAAAGCCGAGCCAGAGGAGGCGGACAGCGGGCGGGTGACACTTTCCGGGCGCCACGTCGAGGCCGAGGGCTGTGGTGAGGGCGAGGAAGGCGTCAAAGGCCTTGCAGGCCCTCAGGTACGAGCCCTCGCAGCCGATTAAGTCATCGACGTACACGAGGGCGTGGAACCCCTCGCGCCGAAGGATCCAGGCCACCGCCGAGGTGACGCGGACGCAGGCCGCGCCCGAGGAGCGGCAGCCGAAGGGGAGGGCGAGGTCGATGTAAGTGGCCCCGTCCAGGGCTATCCCGAAGAGGGGGCAGGAGAGGGGGTCGGCCCGGAGCTGCCGGTAGGCCCGGGATATGTCCGCCGACCAGGCGTAGGCCCCTACGCCCTCGGATATGAGGCGGCGGCCCACGTCGGCGACGGACGGGAGGCTGTAGGTATGGGGCTCCCCGAGGTATTCGCGTCGGGGGATGCCGGAGTTGACGCTGGCACCTCGGGGGTAAGAGAGATCCACGATGACCCGCCTCTTACCAGGGTCGGACTTGGGGCGGGTCATCATGGGCGAGACCTGGGTCCAGGGGGAGAAGGGAGGAACGTGGAAGGGGCCGATGAGGGCGCCGAGGGCCAGCTCTGTTTTAATGAAGGCCTGGATGTGAGGGAGGCATTCCGGTGGCTCACGGTGGTTGGTGAATGAAGGGCGGGGGAGGGTAGGGGCAGAGTAATTTGCGGGGAAGCCGAACTCGAGGAGGTCCAGGACGGCGTGGTCGGGGTAGTCTCGGAGGCGGGACCGCCAGGCAGGGATGTTGAGGCCTGAGGGGAGGGGGATGCGGGCGGCCAAAAAATTAGGGAGGCCCGCTTCCCGGAGGGCGGTGTAGGTGTGGCGGAGGGCAGGGTAGCGCTCCCACGCCTCGCCGGAGGTGTGGGGCCAGGAGGCGAGTATGGTGGGCCGGTACAGGGCGGGGGTGGGGCCGCAGGTGGGTGCTGCGGGGAGGGTGGCTTGGAGGACGGGGTCGATGAGATCGACGGTGGGCTCGTCTAAGGAGGGAGGGTGGAGGTGGTTGTGGGGGCGGGGGGAGGGTGAGGAGGTGCGGCGGGGGCGGGCGAGGGGGGCGGCGAAGGCCTGGGCGGTAGGGGGGGGTCAGGGGGGTCAGGGGGCGGGTCGTGGGGGGGGAGAGGAAGGCGGTGTCGCCAGGGTCGAGGTGATCTTCAGGGCCGGGGTTGATCGGCGGCTGGGGCCGGGCGGCGGTGGGAGCCTTACTGAGGGGGCGCTGAGGCCCGGGGAGAGGGTGGTCGCCGGAGGGTACGGCTTTCCCGAGGCGGCGGTCAGGCCGCGCCCCGGGAGGCGGAGAACTGCTGGGACTGGCGGTGGGAGCCTTGTTGAGGGGGCGCTGGGGCCCGTGAGGAGGGTGGCTGCCGGTGGGCTTGGCGGCTCCGGGGCCGCGGACAGGCCGCGCCTCGGGAAAGAGGTGACTGAGGTGCCTGGTGTCGGGATGGCGGGAGCATGGTCGGGGGGCGGCGTCGTGGTTAGTGGGCCGGTTAGGGGCCTCCGGGCCGGGCTGGAGGTACCGGCTCTTCAAAAATCCGGGGAGGGCGGGGCCGCCGTGCGGGCACGCTTCGCCAAGCATGCCTCCTCGCTGTGTACGGTTAACATTTTGTGTACGTTTGCGCAGTAGGCACAAGCGTGGCGCATCCTGGTAGCCCCTTGGCCATGAACCTCCCCCGGGGCGGCCTGGGTGCATGAGGTGGGGTCCCGATTCCACGCGTAACACAAGGGCCCGTGGGTCTCCCTAGAGTAAGCTACCCGGGTGTCGGTGTTGGCGCGGGGCTGGGGCTGGGGCCGGGGCTTGGCAGGGTCGAGTGGTCGTGGCTGGGCGGCGGCAGGCTGGGCGGGCGTGGCCAGGGACTCTAGCCTAAGGAGGTTGATGGCCACTGGGTCGTGCCACCCGTGGGGGAGGGTCCCGTCCGCGATGGCAGTAAACACACACTCTGAGTACCGGCGGACGGTACCCCACGGGTAAATCAGGTTGTCGCGGCACACCGCGAGGAGGTGGTGGTGGAGTCCCTTGGTGGAGTGGGAGGGGAAGTCGGGGTGGTCCAGGAGGGTGAGGATGGCTAAGACGTAGTCCTCCCTCGTAGCTTCCCCTCGTTTCACCGACTTCCTCTCTGCCCCCCGTTTCACGAGGTCAGAGGGGAACACATAGTTGGCAGGAATACCTTGTCGCCTCGTGGAGTGACGGGCCTCGGCGGAGGCCAGTATTTACGGACAGCGTCGGCCGCGGAAGAGGGGCTGTGCCGGGTGAAGTCCTCCTGGTAGGCCGGGGAGGTGGCGTGCGGGGCCTGGGAGTCGAGGTGGTGGTAGCGCTCGTATTCCGGGTGGGCCTCCCCGGGCAGGGTCGCGTGAGGCGGCGGCAGCGGGCGCTCCGTGATGGTGCTGCGCGCCCGAGGCGTAGGGGCTGCTTGCTGTCTTGATGCGGGCGTCGGGCGCTCTGGTACGGGGCGAGCTTCCCCGAGGGCGAGGGCGTCGATCCGGGCGTGGATGTCCGCCGTGGCCTGGCGTATGTCGGCCGCGGACTGCCGCGCGTCGGCTGCGGACTGTCGCTGGTCGAGCTGTATCCGCTGCATCGCCTCCAGTAGGGCTGAGGTCTCGGAGCCCGAGCCGCGGTCCGAGGGTGCCTCGGGCGTTGCCGGGGCGGAGACCGGTGACTCCTCCCGGCGCGGCGTCGCGGCAGGCCCCGGTGTCTGAGGGGCAGCCCGGGAGCCCTTTCCTTGAGGCATTTTCTGTGTTTGGAGTTGGGCAGCGGTCCGAGGTGGAAAGCTGTCCGAGGTGGAAAGTCCAATGTAGAAAAAGACACGGGCAGGAGGACGGCAGGAAGGTGAGTGCCTGAGGAGGGCCGCCGGCTGCCTTATAAGGGAGGGAAGGGGACGGCGGCGGCAGGAGGTGCGAATGCTGGCAGGCCGGGGGGAGGGTGAGAGGTGGCGAGCAGCGGGGGTCGCGCGAGGCGTGAGCAGCGCGGACAAAGGCGAGTGGCGGGGGAGGGGGGGGAGTGAGCGCCGGCGGCCTGAGGTGAGAAGCAGCGCGACACGCGGGGCGGGGGAGGGTCTCTTCCTTCCCTCGCATCAAACGTAATGCTTCGCATTACGACCAATTGTGATCCATGTTTAAAACAGGTTGGGGGTTTGTTTTTTTAATGTTTAAAAAAGACTACAAAAAATGACTCGGGGATTCTTTTGATAAAATGGCAGGTGAAAGAAATTGCGTGCAAATCATTGAATCCTTTGAAAATTTAGCCTTTTTTGTATAATTGCGGTTAGCGCAAGGCCAACTTAGTTGTGTTTATTCTTTTGGCAGCCTGAGCAGCGGTGAGGATCACCTCGAAAAGCTAGCGGAGATGGAGCGGTTGTTGATGGCCCAGCAGAACGACAAGTTTGCGTCGCTTGAGCAGCAGGTATGTGTTTGTTAATGTTGGACAGGCAAGATGAGAGACCACTGACGCAATGGAACGACCTCAGTGAGCATGTGACGCAATGCGCCAAGTTCCACTCCAAATACTGTACACGTAGAACCAGTAGGGTCAGCTCATAGTCACATTGCCATCATCATCATCAATCCCTTAACCGCGAGGGTAATTTGGGCACCACACATAACTTTGCAACCAGTTTTCTCCATTTTCCTGTTCTCCACTGCCCGTCTGGGACTTGCCGAAGTCCAGGTCTGTCCATTCGCTGATGTTGTCTTCCCACCTCTTCCTTTGTCTGCCTTGTCTTCTCTCATTTTTCACGGTGCCTTGCAAGATGGTTCTGACCAAATCTGATGAACATGAAATATGGCCAGCCATATCACTGCGTCTTGCGTCTCTTTATAGTGTAACCAATCATGTAAGCAATCAAGTAACTAATCATGTAACCAATCAAATGACTAATTGCGTAACCATCATCATCATGCTGTCGGTCGCGATGCGACAAAGACTGCTTTCATTACTTGACTGCCGCTCTCCATTTAATATTGTGTAACCAATCAAGTGACTAATCGTGTAACCAATCATGTAACCAATCGTGTTTCCAATCATGTAATCAATCAGAATTGTATCTGTAATTTCGATCAATGGATTTTCCAGGATCTTACAAGTCTTGGGAAATGTTCTCTTTTTTTTCTTAACTTGGCCATGGAAATTTCTGTTGCTCAGAATTATCACACACTTTGCTTGCATGGAGTCTCATTGAAAGTGCCTATCGTTTTTGTTCAGTCTCGAATGGTGGGGGGGGGGCGGGGCAGAAATTAACTTCTAAGATATTTTTTAGTTTATCGCACCGGTGAAAATTGACCAGAAGTTGTTAGTGCTGCATAACATTAACAGTTTTTTTTTTTTTGTACATTAGTTGTTTAAGCAGGGGAAATTTCAATCACAGACGACTGGTCTTCCTCATTCCACTGCTCCTTGCCCTATCCTATTAATGCCGAGCGTCTGGCTAGGAAGTGACAAGTATTAATTTTTAAGTCATTTGTTTGACTCGACCAGGATTCGAACCCATGATCTACCAACATGGGAGATGGACGCTCTAACTCGTTCGGCCATCCCATCTGGCTTGAAAAGCAAATAGTGCGAATGAAGTCTAAACTAAGCCTGGTGTATGCATGTTACGGTACTTTCTAAGGGGCCAGATGCGGTGGCCGAATCGGTAGAGCATGGACTTCCGGGTGCGGAAGATCGAGAGTTTGATTCCCGGTCAAGTCGAAAGAATGACTTACAAAATTGATATTCGTCGCAACCTAGCCTGGCGCTCGGCATTAGTAGGATAGGGCAATGACTGGTTAGCTCAGTATCGGGATAATGTGACTGAGGGGGAGTTTGGGTCAGGGCACTATAAAGTCGCCGTGAGTGCACACTGTCACAAGTCGGTACTCATCCTGATATGACGTTAGATGTTGCCAGGACGTAAAACTCCAACAAACAACTTTCTAAAGGACATTGTTTCTTACACCCTGCACGTATCTTCGTATTCACACTGCACTGTATTCATATTATATTGTATTCACACTGCACTGTATTCATATTACATTGTATTCACACTGCACTGTATTCGTATTACATCGTATTCACACTGCACTGTATTCATATTACATTGTATTCACACTGCACTGTATTCATATTACATTGTATTCACACTGCACTGTATTCATATTACATTGTATTCACACTGCACTGTATTCATATTACATTGTATTCACACTGCACTGTATTCGTATTACATCGTATTCACACTGCACTGTATTCATATTACATTGTATTCACACCACTGTATTCATATTACATTGTATTCACACTGCACTATATTCATATTACATTGTATTCACACTGCACTGTATTCATATTACATTGTATTCACACCACTGTATTCATATTACATTGTATTCACACTGCACTATATTCATATTACATTGTATTCACACTGCACTGTATTCATATTACATTGTATTCACACCACTGTATTCATATTACATTGTATTCACACTGCACTGTATTCGTATTACATTGTATTCACACTGCACTGTATTCATATTACATTGTATTCACACTGCACTGTATTCATATTACATTGTATTCACACCACTGTATTCACATTACATTGTATTCACACTGCACTGTATTCATGTTACATTGTATTCACACTGCACTGTATTCATATTACATTGTATTCATATTACATTGTATTCACACTGCACTATATTCACATTACATTGTATTCACACTGCACTGTATTCATGTTACATTGTATTCACACTGCACTGTATATTGACAGTGGTTACCCATACTCAGGATTCAATTTGAAAATGTTGATGCTTTAAATTGCAGAAGTTATTTTTAATTGCATAGAATACAAAAATGCCCGTCCTGATTTGACCTTAGATGTTGTTAGGACGTAAAACAACAACAAACAAACAAAAATGCAGTCGGAGGAGGGTTTAAAAACTACACACATAACATAGAAACGATGTGCATTTAACTTTAAGTGAGATCATCCAGATGGAGACGTCCAGCCAGACATTCGCTAATGTGTGTTCGCTGTTTCAGTTCCACTTGCACGGTGGACATGGTGAGATCTCTCCTGGCGCAATGAGTGGTGCAAAGCATGACGCGTCTGAGACGATGGCGCTGCATGAGGAGCGCGAGAAGCGGCTACAGCTGGAGCGTCGACTGGCTGAGGAGACGATGAGGCGCGATGAGCTTGTCGAGCAGGAAATCCGCTTGCGAGAACAACAGCGGCATCAGGTGAGCTTTATGATGCACATGGCTCTCTGACAACGAGTGGGACGTAGCTCAGGTGGTAGGGTGTCCACCTATTAAGGTGTGGGTCATCTGATCGATCTTGCTCCCGTGGATCCATTTGCAGCTTAGGCTATTTTCTGTTCCAACCAGTGATCCACAACTGGTTCGGTTCATCGAAGGCTGTTTCCTGTCTGTTGTAAGGTGCATATAAAAGACCCCTTGCTGCTTATTGGAAAGAGTAGCCTATGTGGTGGCAGCAGGTTTCGTCCAAAGAAATATGTCAGAATGACCATATGTTTGACGTCAATAGCTGATGATAAAAATCAATGTGCTCTGGAGGCGTTGTTAAATTAAATAAGCTTTACTTTGGCTCTCTGGCATAAAAAAAAGAGGTGAGATTTTCTGAAAAGAATGTTTCTCCAGGAATAACAATGTTATCCTAGTAATTAATATAATAATTCCTATGATAATGGTGCTATATTATCATAATTAAAGGAAAGGAAACCACCATCGAATTTCCGCTAAACCGCAGAGGTTTTTCCATAGACTTAGCACTGTTAGGGAATCGCGGAAAATTCCTCGAAGTCAGGTTTCATCCAATACCGTTCAACCACTATCCTAGCACCATTCCATTGATCTTTCAGTACAGACTGTACTATCTTTGGAGAGCATACAATTGTCCTTGTTGTGACTGTATTCTCGCCCATGCCACCAGTTCCCTTTTCTCTCTCCGCAACCACTCCTTCAAGTGTTTTGCTTTTTTGCTTGTTTGGGTTTTATGTCCTAGCAATATCTAAGATCATATAAAAACTAGATTCGGACTGACCAATTGCTGTCACAATAGATTCTTGGCATACACCATCTCTAGCCGGCTGTGGGTGGAGAGTGCTGTGTTAAAGTTACGTAATCTGATGAGTTTGAGTTTCTGTAATTTATTTACATCAATCTATCGGGTTGATTGTTATGCTTTTGGGGTTTTTTTTGGTGGTCGTTTATTTATTCTGCTCATAACGGTTAAGTGCGTGCACTTGTTTTTGTCGCTGTGCAGTAGTGGTCCTAATCCACGCAGATCAACTTCCTTTGTCAATAATTTCTGTAAACATGTTTATGGTGTAAAATCACGGAGTTCCCAATTTTAACAAATTTGTTCTTGTTGTATTTTTGTACATAGTCAACATTTGTAGAACATTGTATCCATGTGATTACTGTGTTAACATAGATATACTATGTTAGTTCTTTTGTCACACCTTTGAAGGTGCATAATTTGTACAGGTGTCAGGGATGCCATTTTCTTTTTTTTTGTTTTCAGGTCATTTTAAGTTGGAGTAACTGATTTTTTTATATAAAGAGATGCAAACCCTGGTTGAATAAACTACTTCCTTTGTTAAGACTGCATGTACATTTCTGAAGCAAATCACTTAGGTAAATTTGATCCTAAATCTCAGATACTGGTGCACTCAATAAAACATTTATTTGCTACATAGAATGTATACTAAGATTTATAATAGAATGTGTCACCGCTGAAGCCTATGAGGTCTGGCATTTCCATGTCCACTTCAAAATTAATTTGGTATAGTTTCACGTCAAATATCACCAACATTAACCCTTTAAAATAAAAGTTAGTTCAAACTAAAGAAATGTAGCTTATAACTATCAACCTAATGTATTTACCTAAAAAATACAGCAGAAATTCAAGTTTAAATTAAGAATTGAAATAAAAACATGAGTGCTGCTACACCAACCAATTTGTTTTAAACTCATACATGTGATTTCTCCGGTTTTAACTGGAATTCCGGGGGTTTTCTGGCCACCGAAACCGGAATTCTGTTGGGTTTTTTTAATTCCGTTTTTTTTCTGGCCACTGAAACACCTCTGAAATACACTTTGCCTCCCTCTCGTGACTCAGTGCGATGCTGTGTGTCCCCACGATATCCTAAAAAAAAGAAATCAGGTTTTTTTTCCTGCACCCACATGCCTGTAAATATATGGAGTTCAGAAGTTTCTCTGTAAGTCCAACTTGGTATGTGTTAAAGACACTCATCCGCCTATGATATGTAAATATGAGTAGGCTAGTCTAGTAATAAGAGTAGAAAAAATAAAAAATATATATATATACAAGAAAATCCAAAAAAACTAACATAGACTACTAACCATACTAAGCAACCACTTACCTGCTGCTGTAATACAGGCAATCAAACACCTTATCAGCTACTGTGTGATAAGATAACTCCACCACTACAGCTGGCCAGCATTGGAAACAAGCCCGAGTACTTGAGCTTATATGCTATGGACAGTATAAACGCAGCCCCAATAAAAAAAATTAAAAAAATTCCGCCTCCCTCCCACTTACGCCGCTTGGATTGCCACCATCCCCCCACAGCGAACTGCACCTAACCATTAACCATGATACCGCTACACTCTCGTGCAACACCCAACCAACATGCCTACCGTAACTCCAAAATCATTTACCAAACTGAGTATCCAAATGCAACCCGAAACCAATGATTATCGGGTAACACTGTAAGTGATGCACAATCCCATAATTAAACGCTGAGACTTGTTAATTTGATATACTGCTGAATTACTGTCAGAACCTGTGTCTATAGATATTATGTAATTAAAGTATATTTGTGCATTTACCTATGGTCAGAAGAACAGTGCTTCAGCATGAAAAAGGTTTACTCAGATGAATTAACATTTTTAACCAAAAAAGAACTAAAATTGCAACTGGCGCGTTTTAAAGATGGGCTTGTATCTTTGAAAATTTGTGAACATATAATGTGTCATGCTCATATTGATCCATGTGTGACAAGAAAATCAAGTTTGGTATAGCACAACTTATAGTCATTATTCCCCTTTGGTCCATTCGCAGGCGCGGCCATTGACACGCTACCTCCCCATCCGCAACACCGAATTTGACCTCAAGGTCCACATCGAAAGTGCGGGGCACAATCTTGACGGCTGCAGCAAGCACATCACAGTGACCTCAACCACCTGCCGGGGCTTCCTCCACAAAATGGGCTCCAAGTTCCGCACCTGGAACCGACGCTGGTTCTTGTTTGACCGGGCCCGGCGATCGCTGCTCTACTACTCGGATAAATCCGAAACAAAGCCCCGTGGTGGCATTTACTTTCAGTCGATCGAGGAGGTCTATGTGGATCACCTGCGAGTTGTAAAGAGCCCGAATCCCAAGTTGACATTCTGTCTGAAAACCTATGACCGGACATATTACCTGGCAGCACCCTCTCCGGAGGCAATGCGGATTTGGATCGATGTGATTTTCACTGGCGCAGAAGGTTATCAAGAATTCCTATAGCACTTGTGGTCTTACGCGACAAGTTCCTCAAGTGCCACAAGTGTGAGAGCGAATGCACACAACTGTTATTCCAATTGTTGACCTTTGACTCACAGCGCACTTTGGAGTAATAATAAAACTGAGAGCAGGGCATGATTACGCCGCATAGCGCAGGCCTGTATAACTTATAATATTCCGAAGGATTTACACCTATGGAAATACGCCACTTTGACTGTCTTTTCTAACTAGTTTCGGGGAATATATGTGTCAAGCAGTGAAATAATGCATTTACCATGAGCAATACATAATGCAGTTCTACTCACAAGAAGACTATACTAAAAATGTTATACCATTTAAAGTAACAAGCAACCATTTATGTTAACAGTGTATGAGTGGCTTCAGACATTGCGGTGACTTTACAAACCCAAAGGGCAGACTTACTGCTGCGGTTGTTGGATTTTGTTCAGTAACAGTTTGATTCTAAGAGAGTACTCGAACATGCAGTGTATAATGATTTAGAAGCCAATGGAAGCCACACTAGTATTGTACTGGAAGCCAATGGAAGCCATACTGGTATTGTGCTGGAAGTCAATCGAAGCCACACTGGCATTGTGCTGGAAGCCAATCGAAGCCACAATGGTGTTGTGCTGGAAGCTAACCAAAGCCTCGCTGGTATTGTACTGGAAGCCAATCAAAGCCACACTGGTATTGTGCTGGAAGCCAATCAAAGCCACACTGGTATTGTGCTGGAAGCCAATCAAAGCCACAATGGTATTGTACTGGAAACCAATCAAAGTCACACTGGTATTGTACTGGAAGCCAATCGAAGCCACACTGGCATTGTGCTGGAAGCCAATTGAAGCCACACTGGTATTGTCCTAGAAGCTAACCAAAGCCACACTGGCATTGTGCTGGAAGCTAACCAAAACCACACTTGTATTGTACTGGAAGCTAATCAAAGGCATACTGGTATTGTGCTGGAAGCCAATGAAAGCCACATTGGCATTGAACTGGAAGCTAATCAAAGCCATATTGATACTTAGATGAGAAATGATGTCTCACCGCAAATTTATTATATATCCTCAGGGACAACCCAAAGTTGTCTACATATTACACAGCGGTACACACCCGAACTGACGATTTAGTGTCACTGCCAATTGAAGCGAAATATTCTGTATGTTTTTGTGTTAGTGTTTACCGATACCCAAATGTTACTCCTTGACTAATTGCCTGTCTATTGGCATGTGCATTGTAAGGAGAGATTGTAGCATGCTTGTTGTTTGGTTGCGTGACAAACCACCAACAGTAAGTGACTGCCTGTTAAATGGACTTGACGTTACCTCGTATTCCCTGTGCCATTGTTCAATGAACTGCTGGAGCCGGATTGTTGTTTGGATATCCTGGATTCAGTCTGTGTTAGCGAGTTGTTGACGGTCTGCTGTGTTTACGAAGGAGAATCTGTCGGTATCTCGCCACGCACTTGCCACGATGATGCCTACGACTCTCCCCAACCAAGTGCCTTACACTGTAACTGACCCTGCTCTGTTGAACTAACTGGGATCTTCTTTCAAGATACAGGGGACGATGTGAAATAAACACACTAGGAATGACTGCGAGCCAATGCAGCTTGTTCAACTTTGTGATGCGCGTTTGTCAGGAGGCGGCTCTGTTGTCTGGCTTCACGGTAACGTTTAATGTCTCTGTTCAGAGGTTGTGTCTTTTCATTTAGGTACATCGCAGACTGTGTCAGTCATTTAGCCATTAGCTGTAGAAGTGGTTGCTATTTGGACGGTTAAAAGAGAAAAACCGGAAGTTGAATGTGTTGTGTCGGAAGTGACCCATTAGTGGTGTCACCTGGTGTTGTGAAATGTGCTGAGTCATGTTGAGACAGCATCGAGGTGTTTTTGTTCATTCATAGTGGAGACATTTGTCTGTTCTTAGCGGTCCATACTTTCCTTCTGTTGTGTCAGTCACGAATACCTGTGGAGCTAGAACCAGTAGCGTAAAAGGAAGAAGCTATTTTTTAGCAACCATGAACTAGAAAGGGTCTGATCAGGGTCATGTGTTGAATATGATGCATATACCCGATGAAACATTAGCGAATGGAGAATTGTGGCTTTGATCACAACTGCATACCTGTCTAGAAATTGGGAATAACACAATAAGTGGTACAAGTGGGGAAGATGAACGCTTGCCATTGATGGCTTCAATGGGAAGAATAATACCAGACTGAGACGTGATCGTGATTTAATGTACTGTATGAGGGCTGGTCATTTATGTCATAAGAAAGATAGCCTCTCAAAATGTTAGAAATTGATTGACCAATCAGATTCAACTGGGGGATATAGTTTAAAAATTGGCATTAAGATTATTGCAGCACGACAAATTGATCCGGTGGTAGATTCTGGTATTATAGCTTTCGAATTTCAGATTAATTGATTGAAAGAGACGAAGAGAGAAAAGGAAAGAAAATAGAAGTAGTACCATGGCACCTCTGCAAGAACCCAACCAGATTCAAGGTATAAACATATAGTAGGCATGGCAACATTTAAAGTTGTCATGGTAACACTAATAATCATATACAGGTGTCACTATCATATATCGCATATATTATGTAATATCTAATACCAACCAATCATGATATCCTTTCTATACTGTTATAACAATTTACTTAATAAAAGAAAATGTAACATTTGTTGTGTTTCTGTTGAAATTACTTGTGAAAATATTTTGTACTTATTTCCCATCCTAATTTGACCTTGGATGTTGCCAGGACGTAAAACTCAAACATAAACACTTTATTTTTTCAACACTAAGCACAAATTGCGCCTTGAAATAATTGTTCATTAAGGATTCAATGTTTTATGTGTGGTGTAAATCATTTAAGGGAGCAAACCCTAAATAGAAAACCATGTCACTGTGGCAGCATTAAGGGCAGTTGATGCATGGAACTCCCAACATCTCCCGACCAGCCACTGCAGGGACAAATAGTTTTGTGCCTGTCTGGACAGGTTCTTGCCGGTGTGAAACCTCTATTTGCTCCGCCGCTGGTAACTTGCAAAAGCCAGCAGCACTTCAACACTTTTGCAGGCAGCTTTCATGAGACCGACTCATGGGCATCACTCTCACAGCAGAGAGCTAAATGGAGAGCAGCAGTCAAGTAATGAAAGCAGTCTTTGTCGCATCGCGACGGACAGCATGATGATGAAATCATTTTATGCAAATATTATTGACCACTGCCATCAGAGGGTGGGTTGGTGGTGAAAATCTTCTATAAAACCCTTTCCACACAACATAATGCACAGTAAGCTTCGCCTCATATTGCGTGTTGCCATTGCCACCAGAGGGCGGGTTGGTGATGGAAATCGTGTTCTCTGTGGCGGAGTGGTTAGAGTGTCTGACGTTTTTCTAGGTCACACTCCTAATCTGAAGGTCGGTGGATCGATTCCCCGTGCCCCCACATCTGCCAATTTGGATTTCCACCGTTGTGTATAACTTACAGCGACATCAAAGGCCAGTTGCTCTCATACCATGTCTATGTGGTGTGGGAAGTTAAAAATCCCTTGGGTCGGTAAAAGTGTAGACTCAAGCTTTCTATCGACAAACTGTCTAATGGTGAAAACAAGTCTATTCAGACTTGTCCATGATAGGCAGTATAAATCTTCTTCAATCTCGAAAACCATTTCCACAGAGCACGCTGCACGGGGAGGTACTAATCCACATTATTTATTATTCAAGTTATTGCCACTGCCACCAGAGGGCTGGATGGTCATGGAAATCCTCTAAGAGACCTTTTCCATAGAGTATTCTGCATAGTCAGCTACTACCCGCATTAGTTCTTCAACTGATGCACAGATGGCGAGTTTGTGGCGGAAATCGTCTATTTTTAGCCTCGTTTTCATATATTGTATGACTATTACTTTAGCAGCTTATGTAGTTGCTACCACAGAATAAAACTAGAACTGTTGCCACCTAATCATTTATTTGTTTGGGTTTTTACATCTTAGCAACATCTAAGGTCATCAGAACAGGTATCAAGTTGTGATGGTATGCACTTAACGCACTGGACTGCGTCGTCTGCACTCTAACCCAGACCAGACGGGATGGCCGAATGAGTTAGAGCGCCTGTCTCCCGTGTTGGTAGATTGTGGGGTCATGGGTTCGAACCCGGGTCGAGTCAAACCAATGACTTAAAAATTTATACTTGTCACTTCCTAGCCTGGCGCTCGGCATTATTAGGATAGGACGAGGACTGGTTGGCTCAGTGTCAGGATAATGTGACTGAGTGGGATACCAGGTCATGGTGCCGGCGGCCTGGTTTCCCAGTGGGACAGCACTATAAAGTTGGCATGAATGCGCACTGTCACAAACCGTCCTGATGACCTTAGATGTTGCTAGGATGTAAAACAACAATCAATGGTCACACATTTGCGCTTGAATCGGACGCCGTGGTCGAATCGGTAGAGCGCAAACTTCCCGTACTGAAGGTCAGGAGTTCTATTCACAGCGCTCTACCGATTCGCCCAACGCAGATGACTTAATCATATATTCCATGTATTGCTATGAATAAGCTTACTCCTGAAGATCAGTAATTATATACTTATCACAAAATGACTTATACACGCAGTCACCAGATGGGTATTTAACATATATATATTTAGTTAAACTAGTATAAAGTCCACGGCTGGAATCTGTGGTTGTGTAGGCAGGCTATGGTGAAATCAATACAGGCGAAAAGAGAAAGGAAGAGTATAAAGAGTGAAAGTAGAGAGCCAAGCCCTCAGGTTTATTATTTATAGTGGTACATGGATCTGGTATGGCATACCACCTGACCGCGTTCTCCGATGAGAATCAAGAATCTACAGCTCTACCAATGAACATCAAGCATTCCTGTGACTCCATGGTTACAGTGATCTGCCCACCACCACCATGCGGTGTGGCTCCCTTGGCCACCACCTGCCCTGAGCTGAGTGTGTGGTGATCCGTGACTAACAGAGGGGGGAGGGGGTAGTGAGTAGAGCTTCAAGTGCCCCTTACACACTATCTGACTCACACACAATGACTATTGATCATGAGTAAAGTATCACCAGCAACTACATAAACACAATCATGCACCTGGCCCTATAAACCTTTTACCCCCAATAGACCATTTGCATTCCCCCACCAATGCATTTTATCCGAATATTTTACACTAGGTTAGTTGTTGGAGTTTTATGTCCTGGCAACATCTAAGGGCATATCAAGACGGGTACTGACTTGTGACAGTGTGCACTCATGGCAACTTTATAGTGCTGCCCCACTGGGAAATCAGGCCACCAGCACCATGACCCGATACCCCACTCAGTCACATTATCCCAACACTGAGCTAACTAGTCCTTGCCCTATCCTAATAATTCAAAGTGCCAGGCTAGGAAGTGACAAGTATCAATGTTATAAGTCATTGGTTTGACTCGACCGAGAACCAATCTCCCGCACGCGAGACGCAGTCTCCCAATTCGGCCACCAGACGTGATGGCCGAATGAGTTAGAGCATCCGTCTCCCGTGCTGGTAGATCGTGGGTTCGAACCCTGGTCGAGTCAAACCAATGACTTAAAAATTGATTCTTGTCGGTTCCTAGCCAGGCGCTCGGCATTATTAGGATAGGACAAGGACTGGTTGGCTCAGTGTCAGGATAATGTGACTGAGTGGGATACCAGGTCATGGTGGTTTCCCAGTGGGACAGCACTATAAAGTCGCCATGAGTGCACACTGTCACAAGTCGGTACACGTCCTGATCTGACCTTAGATGTTGCTAGGATGTAAAACAACAACCAAACCAATTCGGTCACCGCACCAGATTAATTAAACCAAGAAGTCGACTTATCCACAGACCCAGCTAAAACTTGACAACATGCAGCATAATGGTTTATTGCTTAGACATGACAAGATAAGTATATAACTTCATATCAGCTCACTGAAATCCCACAATAACTACATTTCTTTGATAAGACTGAATTTGTCCTAAAATCCCATAATAGCTACATTTCTTTCGTAAGACTGAATTTGTCCTTAAATCCCACAATAATTACATTTCTTTCATAAGACTGAATTTGTCCTTAAATCCCACAATAACTACATTTCGTTCGTGAGACTGAATTTGTCCTTAAATCCCATAATAACTAAATTTCTTTCGTAAGACTGAATTTGTCCTTAAATCCCACAATAATTACATTTCTTTCATAAGACTGAATTTGTCCTTAAATCCCACAATAACTACATTTCTTTCGTAAGACTGAATTTGTCCTTAAATCACACAATAATTATATTTCTTTTATAAGACTGAATTTGTCCTTAAATCCCACAATAACTACATTTCTTTCATAAGACTGAATTTGTCCTTAAATCCCACAATAACTACATTTCTTTCATAAGACTGAATTTGTCCTTAAATCCCACAATAACTACATTTCTTTCATAAGACTGAATTTGTCCTTAAATCCCACAATAATTACATTTCTTTCATAAGACTGCATTTGTCCTTAAATCCCACAATAACTACATTTCTTTCATAAGACTGAATTTGTCCTTAAATCACACAATAATTATATTTCTTTTATAAGACTGAATTTGTTCTTAAATCCCACAATAACTACATTTCTTTCATAAGACTGAATTTATCCTTAAATCCCACAATAACTACATTTCTTTCATAAGACTGAATTCATCCTTAAATCCCACAATAACTACATTTCTTTCATAAGACTGAATTTGTCCTTAAATCCCACAATAACTACATTTCTTTCATAAGACTGAATTTGTCCTTAAATCCCACAATAACTACATTTCTTTCGTAAGATTCAATTTGTCCTTAAAGCCCATAATAACATTTCTTTTGTAATACTGAATTTGTCAATGTACTATCCCCAGGTGTGTATTATACACCAACAGTATATCATATTAAAGAAATGAAGTGTTAAAAGTAGCTAGATGGTTATGACTCATTATTTCTCATGAGGTTTGACACGGTATTGGGTCAAACAGGGGAAAGGCAGGAGTGCATGAATTAACTTATTTCCACACTAACTACACCATTTTAAAGCGAAACCTATAGATTATGCTGACGTTTGTTTGTTGTTTTCCGTACTAGCAACATCTAAGGTCATATCAGGATGGTATTTATTTCCCTTCATATTTAATTTTTGGTGGTTTTTTTTTTCTGCAGACGATGTGACGAAAACGAGGACATAAATGATTTGTCCACTTTACTGGTGTGGAACCCCCATCAAAATTTAATTAAATGTTTAAATAGAATATTTGCTGCTTGTATAAGAGTGAAAGAACAAATAATTATTTTTCATTCTTTTCAAACAAAAATCGTCTGTTGTTAGTTACCATTGTTGTCCTGCATCAGATCGACAAGCATAGCAACTTAATGTCATATATCTAAATTTATTCATATCTGCATGGCAAATAAATAAATAAAACGACATGCTATATTTCCAGCAGATATAAACCAATTAATTTTGTTTAGTTTCGCGTCCATGAAAAACTATCGTTTTACCACTCACCCGACATGTTCAGCAATCTTTGACAAATGAAAATTTTTTGTTGTTGAAAAAATGCATTATTTTTATTTACTATTAATTGAAGACAAGTCTCAGTTAGTATCTACACAAGCTTGTTACTAATTTTAAGCATTTTATATTGTTGATGCCCATATTCACATTCTTTGGCCCAGTATTGTACCTCTCCTCATATACGTCAGTTGGCCTATTTTTAACTCCACCAAATAGCAGATTTTTTTTTACAGAAAGCTAACCTCAAGATGCGATTGAAGCAATAAAAGCCAGGGAGCCAGGCATGGTCATGTATGTAGTCCTCCTGAGTGCCATGCCAGTCACTACAGACGAAAGGTGAAAGGTTTTTCTCCTGTGTGAACCAGGATATGCGTCTTCAAGGCAATCGGCGAGCTGAATAACAAATCACAGCCAGGTTCCAGACACTTATGGCGCTTTTGTCCCGTATGTGTAATAATATGCTTAGTAATAATATGCTTAAATAATTTAAAATCATTTATTGCAAACAATTTATTCGGAGGTAGATTTTCTTCGTACAGTTTTATAGATGATGGAATAATTACAAGTGCATAGGGTGTAAGGATACAGATAAGATTACGCAAACGGATTAGAAACAATGACAATTCCAATGGCAGTCAAAACTAAATATTGTATTAGATAAGTGTTTAACAGGAAAATATAATGCAGAATATAATATCATATCAAATCAAATAAGGTAGGAGCAAATGATGCCAGTGATGCTTAATGCTATGTCACGGGCCAAGCATGCTTTGTAGATAGATAGGTATGGAAACTGTATGTTTGTGACTTATATACCGCCATTCTGTCTCTATCGGTGGCATGTGTGACTTGCACACAGATGGTCACACTTTATGGGTCTTCATGTGCGCGGTCATATTTCCCTTTTTAGCGAATGCTCGGCCACAGATGGGACATCCAAAAGGTTTCTGTCCAGTGTGGGTCAGTTTGTGGCTTATTAGACCCGAGTCTCGAGCAAACCCCTTACCACATTCTGTACATACATACGGTCGTTCACCGGTATGCTTCCTCATGTGCCGTGTCAGGTATGTAGTCTTCCTGAATGCCATGCCACAGTCACTACAGACAAAAGGTTTTTCTCCTGTGTGAACCCGGATATGCGTCTTCAAGGCGATCGGGGAGCTGAATAACAAATCACAGCCAGGTTCGAGACACTTATGGCGCTTTTGTCCCGTATGTGTAATAATATGCTTAGTAAGGCTACCTTTCTGTGAGAAGCGCATGCCGCAATCCTCACACGCATGAGGCTTTTCTCCAGTATGAGTCCTCATATGCATGTTGAGGCTATTTCTCACACAGAAACGCTTTCCGCAATCCTTACACGCATAAGGCTTAATGCCAGTGTGACTCATCATATGCACACGAAGGCTTTGCACCCGAGCAAACCGCTCACCGCACTCAGTACATGTGTGACGCTTCTCTCCTGTATGGATGAGCATGTGCATCTTTAGCACTCTTGACTGGCGGAAATGTTGGCCACAGACTGAACACAGATACGGCTTCTCTCTCGTGTGTGTCATCATGTGACTTTTACAATCGTTCGATTGAATGAATCCCTTTCCACAGAAAGAACACACATGTGGCTTCTCGCCTGTGTGTATCTTGATGTGTGTGTTTAGATAACTCAGCGCAGTGAATGATTTACCGCAATGAGGACACAAATAAGGCCGGTTTCCAGTGTGGGTGTTCATGTGGGATTTAAGTTGAGTTATTCCTGGAAAAATTTTATCGCAGACAGTGCATGTAATACGCTTCTTCCCCGCATGTTGTTTCCTCCTATGAGCCATCAGATTACACCTGTATGTGAAGGCATCTCCACAATCAGTACAAGCATGCAGCTTATCAGACCGGTGACTGAGCATATGTTTGTTCAGCATATAAGTTGCACGAAATGATTTCCCACATTCAGAACAGGAAAATGGGGTCTCCCCCGTATGGACACGCTTGTGAACCTTCAGGCTTCCACTGAAGCTAAATCCTTTACAACAATAACTACATGTATATGGCTTCTCCCTCGCATGGCTCTTCATATGTCGTTTTAAGTCGCGAGCTCGTACAAAGCCTTTCTTACATTTACTACATTTATGGACTTTTTCTTGCTTTTGTTGATCGTATTCTGAAGCACAATCCTCGCTACTGTTGGAATCGACATCATGTTTCTCATCAGATAGAACCGCAAACTGCAAATCAGCATCCAACTCTTTCAGTGACCGAGAAGCCACAGTAGATTCAAATGAGAGCACTTCGGTCAATGTATCCTGCGCACCCTTCGGAATATCATTGTCTTTGCTAATTATCGACCACCTATTATTTTGCAACATTGTATCTTGCAACGCTACATTAGCTTCGGTTTCCTTTTGCTCATTTTTCATGGTAATTTTACTGGCATCATTTGGTAACCAGTTGCCAGTATCTTGCTGGTTACTGGTGAGAAGTTTCCCGACAGTTGAAGCGAGGCTTTGCTGAATGTATTCAGTCCTGACCTGGTTGATCTCAGTCATGGCCTTGGTTAACAGGTTAGTTATTTCCGTTGTGAACTCAAAGGATCTTCTCAAATCATTAGCTCTGGCTGAGATATCTGGAACGGTTGTGTTCTCGGCCCATTGTTTGAGCTTGACTAATGTCTGTTCCTGCGTTCCTAGAGCAGACAGACAGGCTGAGATGTAACTCTGCACCTTCTCCAGGTTTTTGTCCTGCCCCTCATGCTGCTTTTGCTGTCGTTGCGGTTTTGTCGCAGCATCTTTAGGCATTACTGCAGGCTGTGCCTCTGTCGAGTCTTCTGGTGCCCCTGGTACAAGAACCAATTTCTCAATCAGCGCACCACCAAGAAGTTGCAGGCTCTGAGTCACCGTTGTCGATCCCTCATCTTCAGGAATTAGGTCACAATTTCTAGAGGTTTTCTCTGGACTTCCTTTATCCAACACATCCGGTGTAAAAGCATCTGCGTCCCACATGCTGATGTCTGCTTCTACGAGTCTTTTTGTGCAATCACATCGCGCCTCCCACCTACGAGACACAGAAAGTGATTTACTAGCCATTATTTTGTGAACAAATAATCAAGCCCAACTTTGTTTAATGGAGATTGGCCTAAACCTGGCAACATGGGAGCTTAGAGTTGGTGAAATGGGATATAATGCAAAAAGACCAGAATCCTCTCAGTTCGAGTTTTAAAGTTTATTAACCTACCTTATTTAATCAATTATTTATTCAAAGGTACCAGGTAAATATAAATACATCCACAGAAATAATATATTTTGCTCCTTAAATTACCATAAACACCATACCATACCATCCTACACCATACTAGTCTAACATATTTGAGACTGTCTCAAAAGGTGCTAAGCAATATGGGACAACACTTTGTCCATTGTAACGATCAACATACTATCTGCTTATGCATTTGCTCAGGATAAAGTGATTTGTTTCTTATATGGTGTTTCATAATCCCGATAGAATACATATTGATTTGAAGCAAATGTCCTTGTCTGTTCAGTGTAACCGATTGTGTGCTGTTTTGTGTCAATCGTTACAATGGACAAAAATAAAAGAGGCATTACCATTTGAGACAGGCTCATTTACTTCCCGTATATGTTTCTTTTTTCTCTTATCTTGTTCTTTACCTATCATTCATGTATCAATGTTTTGCTTATTTCCCTGTAATTGTCTACCTATATATTGTTGTCGATTTGTTTACTGTGTAGAGGCAATTGTCATTAGGGCTGGAAGACCAGCGCATTAGCATTGACAATATGTTATTCAGAGGAATAAAATAACAACAAAAAAGAATTTATATGCTCATTTCATTTACCTACCTTTTCGCCACTTTATCTAATGGGTTGTTCTTCACCCCTACTCTGGGTAGCGGTAGAAACTTGACCAAGGCTGAGCCTGAGGGTGCGCGAGTAACTAGCTTATTTAGTAGGACGAGTGGCTATTATTTTAGTATAAATATAGCCAGGTCTACTATACTAATTACTATTAACTATAGGCCTGTAATTAAAGTTGCATAGTCCGATCGCATTTGAATTTTTGTCTTATTTTTTAGATAAATATATCAAATTGATCGTTATGACCTACTAATCATTAGTCTGGAGTCATTTTGATGAAAAATGGCTAGTTTTGAAGCAATTGGAGTTGAAAGAACTCAAAATACTTTCGACAAGCTTCCCAAAAGGCCTCTGGCTATGACACGTATTGACGTCTCGTGATGATCACATGATGTGGGATGACCTAATTCAAATGTAGCCTGGTCTCCTGGTAGCTTCCCCTGATGGCACCATTGCACTATCATGTGATGTGATATTTTTATATATTTTATTCTAACATGTCACTTGCATGATTATCAAATGCATTGTTCCTGGATAATAATATACATAATTATTACATCACTCTTATTCAGATCTGTAATAATTATTTAATACAAAATTCCATGCAACTTTATATCAACCCAGGCTATGGTGCCAGCAATACTACTACTGAACATCCTGGAACCCGACTACATACTTGGAATGAGGGTCAAGGCTACTGGCCACGAGATTGACCTAATTGATTAATGGCTTCCTTGTGTGATGGATTTCTCAAAGTAGGATGAGGTAGTAAATTCACTGAGTATTCTATATAAATGCTACCAAATCACTTGTTAATGTACCACTATCTAAGATGGATATATATAATCAAATTAAGATACATGTTTTGGTTTTGAAAAATAAATATTTCATCGAACCATGCAACTTTAATTAACTGTGACATTGATGCAGGCATATAACATCGATGAATGGTGAATCCAGACTAAGTTTAACAATTAAGCTGACATTAGAAATGCCATAACTTTCTCCCCTATTAAGATATTCTGAGTTTGTCTCAGCAAGATCTGTTGAAAGAGCTTAAATTTATACTGTTTGTTGTGTTTTGAAATTTTAGCTGATCTACCTACTATGGTCCATGGGCCTAAAATTCAATCAGTACAGTGACAATGACAGTGGTCTGTACTGAACTGTGAACAAATCCCACTTCATTGGGTGTCTAAATAAAAGATAGATAAAAGATTCACCCCATTTTTTTAGTATCGGTTGCAGTATATAGGGTATGCACTGACGTCACGCAAACCGGAAGTGCGGCCATTGTGGCGATAGTAACCACAATAATAACACACTGTCACACTGCAAACTCAATGGCTATGAGCAATCTTCATACAGAAAAAGTGAAATATCTATCAAACTAATCCACCTAGAAACAAATCGGTTGGTACACATATAGAAAACATGTTTACCAATAAGATTATATTAAATTTATACGGTTAGGGTTCTGGATTTCTAGAAATTTTAATAAAACTGACATTTTGCACTGCGCGTACCGGCAAACTGCCCGCGGAGGGTAAAATACGGCAATGCTATGTCTATGTGGAGCATTTATTTTTGTAAAATAAATTTTAAAGCTTTCATTGGATCGATTAAAAATATCTTAATGCGCGATTGAAGAGGAAGATCTGAAGTATTTAATGTAACCTAAGAGCACTTTACGCTGAACGTATTAAAAACAGAGATAATACTGAAAGTTGGGATATTCTGAGTGTCAGTGCCAGTGCATTGTCAATGGGCGTGAGCAATCTTCATACAGAAAAAGTGAAATATCTCTAAAACTACACCACTTAGTAACAAACTGCTTGGTACACATATAGAAAACATATTCAACGAATAGATTATATTAAATTTATATGGTTAGGGTTGTGCATTTCTATTAATTTTGAATGAAATAGACGTCTTGAACTGTGCGTACAGGCAAACTCTATGGGTTGCTTACTGTCTGATATCGCCACAATGGCCGCGCATCCGGTTGATGACATCACGTGAATACCCTATATAGGGTATGCACCTACGTCACGCAAACCGGAAGTGCAGCCATTGTGGCGATAGTAACCCCAATAATAACACACTGTCACACTGCAAACTCAATGGCTATGAGCAATCTTCATACAGAAAAAGTGAAATATCTATAAAACTAACCCACCTAGAAACAAATCGGTTGGTACACATATAGAAAACATGTTTACCAATAAGATTATATTAAATTTTTAAGGTTAGGGTTCTGGATTTCTATAAATTTTGAATAAAATCGACGTTTTGCACTGCGCGTACCGGCAAACTGCCCGCGAAGGGTAAAATACGGCAATGCTATGTCTATGTGGAGCATTTATTTTTGTAAAATAAATTTAAAAGCTTTCATTGGATCGATTAAAAATATCTTAATGCGCAATTGAAGAGGAAGATCTGAAGTATTTAATGTAACCTAAGAGCAATTTACGCTGAAAGTATTAAAAACAAGAGATAATAGTGAAAGTTGGGATATTCTGAGTGTCAGTGCCAGTGCATTGTCAATGGCCGTGAGCAATCTTCATACAGAAAAAGTGAAATATCTCTAAAACTACACCACTTAGAAACAAACTGCTTGGTACACATATAGAAAACATATTCAACGAATAGATTATATTAAATTTATATGGTTAGGGTTCCGGAATTCTATTAATTTTGAATGAAATACACGTTTTCCACTGCGCGTACAGGCAAACTCTATGGGATGTTTACTGGTTGATATCGCCACAATGGCCGCGCATCCGGTTCGTGTCGTCACATGAATACCCTATATATAGGGGTGAACGACAATGTAGTCTAAATACGGGCGAAAATAGCTTTAGTGTGGAACAGGAAGTACAATCTCTGGTTCCAGTATCAGACGGCTACTTATATCGGCACAGAGTTGGTGAAATGAGAGAGAATGCAAAAAGATGATGGCGGCGATAGAACGCCGTCGATTTCACTTTTAAAGTTCATTAAAGTACATGCTTAATGTTAAATAAATGATGTTATATTACATTTTTCAACTCAAAAGTAGCGGGTAAATATAAAGACGTACATATAGAATATATTTTCCTTCTTAAATTAAGAATTTCCCAGCTCAGTTCATTTCCCCACCATGTAGAAAAATATTGCCAGCTTTTATATAAGGTTGGTTTTCACCCCGACTGACAGTACAGTAAGTACAGGGTTTTATTATGTCACAGCTACAGTGGGCGATAATCAGAGACATTAGCGAAATCTTACAAAACCAGCTAATATTTGACCATGTTCCATCTGACATTACATACCTGAATGCCGTCTTTATGGAATGATAACTCGCTTTGCTCACCAGATTGTCTTCATAAAGACTGAAGTAGAAACAATTGGCGTCTACTTTAGTACTTGTTTATTCTCGATTCCTTCGTCCGTCCAGAAGAGGAGCACACTACAGCGCCCCCTGTATCGCATGAAATTGCGCATCGTTCATAATACGTATACTCATCCTCTTCTGTTTATATATTTAGGCGTAATAAATAGCCTGTTAACAGACTGAGATTCGGCCTGTCTATATATAATAGGCATCCTGTCGATACAGATTTTTTTTAAATAATTAAGTGTAGAAAATAAATTCAAAGTTATGACATAAGGGAGTTTTACTACGTTTTATTTTTATGTGGAGCTTTTTAATTGAATGACGTGACATTTAATTAATTTCATTATTCAATTGTATCAATAACTCTTTCTCTAAAAGATTGCTTGATTAGCTCAAACTTATTTTGGGCTATCAATCTATGGGAATCCTGATTATTTTTAACTTAAAAGTATCCATGGTGAAAACTGCTGCGTGACCATCTGGGTAATTAGTGCACTTGCATGACACCCATTCGATATAGCGATCGGTAGACAGGAAGTGTGAACACTTATTTGTCTCTCATTTTTGCTTGAGTGCAAGTAATTAGCAACACAAGGAATAAATTAGTAGCATGTGGTGAATAAGTGGTCAAATTTCCCTGGATCATCAGCCCATGCTTTTTCTAATCTGTTCTTGAATGAATTTATTGAGCCGGCATCTATAACATTTTGTGGGAGACTATTCCATATATTTATGATCCTGTTTGAGAAACTGTGTTGCCTTAATTTTGAAATGGCTCTGGGTTTTACTAGTTTGAGAGTATGGCCCCGGCTGCCTTCTCTTTTATTCAAGGTGAAAAATTGGTTCATATCTATTTTATCAAAACCTTTCATAATTGTCTCTCTGGTGAAATTCATAGTCAGTGGAGTCAGTATTCCAAAATTGGCCTAACTCCAATTTCCTCTAATCTCAAAGTCTCAGATACACAAAACAAGGTCACTGAATGAGTAGTCATGACTGTGGGGCCTAGAAAGGAAATTAGTGCATGATTCCCTCAAATTTGAGGTCAAACTCCACTGACTATGAATTTCACCAACCTAAAACTACAATAAAGGGGCTAGAGGTAATTTTCTAAGAACAAAGGCTGTGAGGTTTTCTGATGTAGTATGTGCACACGAACAACTATCATTCAAGACCTAACTCCTAACAATTCTTCAAATGATCTCATACCCCGACCTCACAATTTGTTTGTTTGTTGTTGTTTTACATCCTAGCAACATCTAAGGTCATATCAGGACGGGTACCGACTTGTGACAGTGCGCATTCATGGCGACTTTTTAGTGCTGCCCCACTGGAAGACCAGGCCGCCAGCACCATGACCTGATATCCCACTCAGTCACATTATCCTGACACTGAGCAAACCAGTCCTTGCCCTATCCTAATAAAGCCGAGCACCAGGCTAGGAAGGAGGGTTCGAACCCATGATCTACCAGCACGGGAGACGGACGCTCTAACTCATTCGGCCATCCCGTCTGGTCCCGATCTCACAAAGTCACAGTGTAAACTGAGTATCCCTACTAACACTAGACAAAACCAAAATAAAACCCCACAAAAAAACTAACATAACTACTAACGGCTAAGATGACAAGGCTACTACCAAATTGAGACTTGCTGTTCAGCGATGAAAACAAGCCGCAATATGACTTCGAGATAACCATCACCAAAAAACAAAAACAGGATTATAATGCCCGATCCGATAAAGCTCACAGTGAACGTCCAAACTTTGGTAACCCTGGTTATTTATTCAAATTAATCTTTCAAACCACAACTAAAATTTGGTCCATCCACAACTAGAATTTCAGAATTACAAATTTCAGATAAGGGATTCTGGATATGCACTACAAAAAAAACCCGAAGTGTATGTAGACACAGCTTTAACCAGTATCATGAATTCCAAATTGAGTTTATTCATAAATTAGATGAACAATGCAGATACCACAGAGCAAAATTAGTTGTGGAACCAGCTCAACAAACATCAAAGGATCTGAGACTGCTTTGTTCCAACACATACTATACAGTACATTTCAGATTCATTTTCTTGCCTGTGTAAGTACATATGTTCAAAGGGAGTGAGTGAAAGCTACCAGCTAACTAGGGTTGAGCCCCAGTAGTCATTGTCTTAATACTGGCTTATAATTGTATTTTCTCGCAGTGGAAGGATACATAAATGATTTGTATAATAAATCAGTTAAAAACAAATATTAAAAAATTAATTATTATTATTGTAGTAGTCCGTAATGAGCCCCACTACCACACGGTGATGGTCTTGACTTGGGTGACCACTGCCAATCAGAAGTATCAGCAGGTGGCAGTATGGCTACCAAGGGTGGTCCCTATGGCGGACTGTTCAGTTCAACCGAAGACCCTATAATACTAAGACGGCTCACTCAGCCTGTACTGTGTAATCAAAATGATCAAACCCACCACTTGGTGCGCTGGCTGTTCTCTTGGTTAAGCAGGTGCTATATTATATGTATAAATGTATATATGAATGTGAAAGATGTGTGATGATGGCGATGCTGATGCTGATGCTGATGCTGATGCTGTGTATTTGTTCATAAAAATTTCATATTGATGTGTTTTCATACTTACCTATCTCATGTATAATATAATTGCATGCGTTTACATGTGAAATACCAACCAGCAGCTGGGCTGATCAAACCCACTACAAGGTGGCACTGTGAAATTCACATTACCATGGGAGAGATAGGGAGTAAGCTATCTTAGTATTATAGGGTCTTTGGTTCAACCCATGGCTAGTGCCCATCCCCTGCGAGAGTTCACCTGCAACCTAGCTGGGAAGTTGCAGGTCATGTTTATTCTGACTATAGCAGAATAAACTGGGAGCCGACCCAGAGGTTTGAAGCAACTGTGATGTTATCATGTACAAACTGTAATTCGTCTAATTTGACTGTCCCTCCAATAGAGGGGGTGTAATGACATCACAAGACAACTTTTGGTGGCCATATTGGATTACATACAGAAGGCTTGCAACTGCCTACACTGTGCTTATTTACTGATTTGTTGGTTTATTTGTCACTGTTTTGAGCAGTTTGGGCTCAGAAGTTGTTGCTAAAGTGCTGTAAGTAAACACATTGGATGTAAACTGCCTAGAACCTCCCAGAACACAAGAAAACTCTGTTTTACTGCATCTGCATGCATTCATAATATGACTTGGGAGGATGCTCGTAATCCAAGATGGCTGGCCGCTGACTGCTGACCTCTATTACAGGACACCTGCTATGTCGGGAAAACATTGTTCTGGATGTAGAGTTGTCCGCAATATTGTGTTTATTCATAGGCAATATTGTGTTTATTCATAACTTACCTATGGCACTAATACATACAGTTAATAATGACAATCTTAGCTTATTTATTCACTGCACCAACCTGACCTGTGTACAACGTCCAGGTTTATTTATACATTGTAGAAACTGAACAAAGGTGCAACTATCTTAGGTGAATCATAGATAACAAAACAAACAATGTGTGACGCACATCAAATAGCATTTTGGATTTTTGTTAAAAGGAGTTTCACACATATTCATATTCCTTGGGTGTTAAGCCTCACTCTAATCTGTGCACCCCTTCAGTCGGCTAAATTACCGCCATTTCATACGAGAATTCCAGTTTATTTATAACAATTAATTGTCAATTAGGATTGGTTGTTGAAATACTCAACATGGCGACTTATTACTAAATTTGACATACGGTGTTAGGAGTTAATTCATATGGTTGAATACAAGCATTCCCACCAGAAACTGTTCACAAGGCAAATATTTAGCATAGCCACTCTTTATTGATATTAATTAACAATACTATGACATTAGTTGATTATCATTAATAGTAAATATAAGAAAAATTGCCCTCTTATATTAATTAGTCTAGAACTCGAAAACATTTAATATCCCAAGTGATTGATATTGATTGGTTTACAGTGTAAACTTGTCATGCATGCTATAGTCTTCATTGAAGTCTCTTTCTATAAACTTCTGCCTCCAACAGAAAGCTGTAAAATGATCAAAATAACTCAAATTTCTTTTCCTTTGGGGAAATGAAGAGGAGACTTTGTAGTATCAATAATTACATTTGGTTCAGGTTAGAAAGATGACTGAACGCGGTGTCCGAATCCATACAACACAGGCTTCCTGTGTGGAAGCGCGGAAGTTTGAATCCCAGTTGAATCAAACCAATGAGATACAAAATTGATACTTGTCGCTTACTAGCCTGGCATTTGGCATTACCAGGGTATGGAAAGAACCGGTTAGTTCAGTATCAGGATAATGTGACTGAATGGGATATTAGATCATGGTGCTGGCAGCCTGGTCTCCCAATGGGGCAGCACTATAAAGTTACCATGAGTCCACAGTCACAAGTCGGTACCTGTCCTGATGACCTTCGATGTTGCTAGGACGTGAAACTCCAACAAATAGGTGAGATAGATAAAGATAATTATTTGTTACTAGAACCAATCAAAAGCACGGTGACTGAAATAGTATTTAATCTAATGGCATTCTATTAAATAACAATCTTGCCAACTGATTGATTGGTGCTTTTAGACCATGTCATCAGCAAAGGCCATATTCACAGTGAGAAATGTTTAAATTTTATTCTATCATATTATTATTCAACCATCACTTTTTTTTCACAGAATGCAAAAGCTTACAACTGATTATATAATTTATGTTAAGTGACACTTATAGAGAATGTAAAAACTTACATAATCAATTATCATTTTACAAACTTGATTAAGAGATTGCATAAACTATTGTAGTCCCAAAATATCTGACTGATTGAGATGGTGAATTTACACTGTTTCGGCAGTAAAAGCCATTTTCACAACAAAAAGTGAGTAGAACCTATGCGGTCACTTGGGTATTCTGGAAAAAATCTATGTACCGTATTACTTTTAAATGATGACAAAATAATGCACATGCAATTCTAAAATGGTAAAATCTGTGTCAAAATGATGGTAACATTTTAGACACGTTAAGTCACAAGTTAGTCCCAAAATGTAAGGAATCTAAGGGCTTTTCACTATTGTATGCTTCTCTTATTATTGTATGTTCGGTTCATGTATGCCTGCACCAGACGCGGTGGCCGAATCACTAGAGCGCAGGTTTTGATTGAGGAAGGTTGGCAGTTCGAAACCCTGCCGAGTCAACCAAATGACTTACAAAATTTACACTTGTCGCTATCTAGCCTGGCGCTTAGCATTATTATGATAGTGACTGAGTGGGAAATTGGATCATGGTCTCCCATTGAGGCAGTAATATAAAGTCGATCCCAACCTGATATTACCTTAGATGTTGCTAGAATGTAAAACCACAACAAAATGTAAGCCTGCTGTGATAAGAATAACTGGGTCATATGGATGTTATGCATCCACATTGCCGTGCGTAACAAAAATCAAATACAACACACAAATGTACAGTATATGAAGTCAAAGTTACATAATCTGGTGGTTTCAAGTTTCTGCAACATTTATGTTTTGATAAATATATTAGTTTGATCGTTATAATCTTTACTTTAGTTTGAAGTAACATATTTTTAAAGCCTAAATGGTAAATTTTGGAAATATTTTAAATGGAAATATGCCAAATGAATTTTGGTGTGCATACCGAAAAGGTAGACATAGCACAGGAGTACCAAACTGCGCTTAACGTTTAATTAGTGCATCAGTATGTAATGTAAGTCAATCAGTTCAATGTGATAGAGGACACAGTTTCCGTGCTCTGAATGTTCTCTACTACGAATACTATCTCCTCATGCATGCCTACATCCATGTCGCCAGCCCCGACAAGCTGAACTGTCTCGCCACAGGGAATGTTCTGCCCCTGTTCCATGTTCCAAACAACAATGGGTTGGACAGTCTCAATATTTTGCATGTTCTCCACCACTTGTTCCATGTCACCACCAACAACAACAGAATGCACTGTCTCAATGCCATGTATGTTCTCATGTTCAATCTCCTCGTGCACTGCCACATTCATTTCATCTCCGTCTAAATGTTGCACTGTCTCACTGCTTTCCACTATGGGCTCTGTGTATTCGACACCTACATGCTGCATCGCTTCACCGCTTTGAAAGTCCTCCACACCATGTTCTATATTGTCAGCGACAACCACAGTGTGCACCAGGTTGCTACTTTGAATGTTCTCCGCTACAGGCCCAGTGCTATCACCAACTAATTCTGATACAATTACACCACTGTGAATGTCTTCGTCTTCAATTTCTTCCTCCACATTCATAAGACCATCCTCGCCTGGTATATGTGCTCTTCCGATGTGTCTATGCAGGGATTGCTTTCGGGTGAATGCTTGACCACAACGCGTGCACACCCAGGGTTTGAGACCAGTGTGAATGAGTTCATGAATCTTCAGATCTGAAGGGCTAGTGCAACCTTTATTGCAAGTACTGCAGTGGTACGGCCACACGCCTGTGTGCTCAATCCTGTGCCGTTTAAGTTTTTCCGAGTGCATAAACATCAAACCACAGTCATCACATCGGAATGACTTTTCTCCGGTGTGCACTCGCCAATGTTTGTTCAGCAAACTTGGGTATTGGAAATGCTTCCCACATTCAGTACACTCATAGGGCTTCTCCTTGTTGTGAATTTTTTTTACGTGCTCATTTAACTCATATCGTTGACCAAATGTTTTATTACAAACAGGACACACATATGGCCTGTCCTCAGCATGTTTCCTAAGATGCCTTTTCAATCGCATTGGATTGCTAAAAACCTTTCCACAGTGATGACAGGCATGAGGAAGATCTCCTGTATCGCCATGTTCAATCATGTGCTTTTTAAAGAACTGAGGATCATCGAAGCCTGCACCGCAGTGCGAGCACATGTAAGGGTCTGCATGGGTCCACATGTGTTTTTGCAACTGTGAATCATAGTCGAATCCCTTTCCACAAGTTGCGCATATAAAAGGCTTCACGCCTGGATGAACTTCCAGATGGCTTCGTAGGGCTGCTAAGGTACAAAAGCCCTCACTACAAGCGGGACACATGTGCGACTGCTCTTGTGGGTGAGTACTACCCATGTGCTCCCGATACTCTGAAGCCTTATCAAATCCTTCATTGCAGATAGTGCAAACATGAGCCTTAGCTCCTGTATGGGTCCTTTCATGCTTCTTCATGTCAGTTGAAAGTGTAAACTTTTTACCACAATGAGAACATGAGTGAGGTTTTTCACCCAAATGCCTCCTTATATGTGTAGCTAAGAAGGACGGGTCACTGAATCCTCTCCCACAATGAGGACAGATCAGTGGCTTCTCACCTGTGTGTACCCGCACATGTTTTCTATGATCTGCTGAATTAATGAAAACCTTATTACAAACGCTACATGTATGAGTTTTTGTCTTTCTATTCAACGCTCGCTGGACATTTTGAATCATTGGCTGGATTAGAAGCTCACCACTACTGGTGAGCTTCAAGGGTGGCTCCTCTTCTTTACTAACCACTCCATGTGACAAACGCTCTGCTGCATCTTTGCCATGTAACTTCCCTGCCGTTTCCTTGACAATTATGTAAGCCGTCTCTCCAACGTGAGTCTTCAAGTGTTTCTTGATATCTGACGACAAAATGAAGCCTTTGCTGCACACAGAACACACATATGGTTTCTCACCAGTGTGGATCATGATGTGTCTCCCGAGGTCAGTTTGATCGCTGAATACTTTCTCACAGAACGAACAAATATATGATCGCTCACCAGTGTGAGTCCTCATGTGAATTGTCAGATGTGCAGCCTTTGAGAATTTCTTATCGCAGAAGGAACACACATGAGTCTTTTCTCCTGTATGAGTATGCATGTGCCGTGTTAGGTAGGAGGATACGCTGAATGCCTTATTACATACAGAACATGCATATGGGCGTTCCCCAGTATGGGTCTTCATATGCTGCTTTAAAATTGATGGCTTTGCAAACCCTTGTCCACAGGCAGAACACTGACAGGGAGTCTCTCCTTTATGCAGCATCACATGAAGCCTCAGCTGCCCGGAAGTCTTGAAACCCTTTCCACATGTTTCACACCGTTTCTTGCCTCTACCAGGTGGAAGTTTCTCACCACTATGAATGAGCATGTGTCGGTTTATATCGTCCAAATGCCGGAATCCCTTGTCGCAGAGTGAACACATGTGAGGCTTCACCTGTAAATGGGTCCACTTATGCCTGTTAAATTCTGATGCATAACGGAATCCCTTTCCACATTCTTTACACATAATAGGCTTCTCTCCTGTGTGAGTCATCATGTGATTCTCAATGCCTACGAATTTAGATAAATTCATGCCACACACAGGACACTCTTTTGGTTGGACTTCCTGCTCCTCTTCAGGGGGTTTGTCTTTATGCACCGTTCTTCTGTGTCTTTTAAGGTTGCTTGGGTTGCGGAATGCTCTACTACAGTAAACACAAATATGTGGCTTCTCATCGCCATGAGTTGCCTCGTGTTCCTTTAGCTGCGATGGATCAGCAAATGCCTGACCGCAGTCAGAGTAAGGACACAAGTGCAGCATGGCAGCAATACTAGTTGGCACTTCAATCTTTTCACTTACAAACTCACTTGGTGTTTCTTCATGTAGCTGATGGAGTTTCATGTGTTCGTTTATATTATCCTGATCGATCTGCACACCACAGTGAACACATAGTATTATAATTAGTTCATTCGGGTCAGTGCTGGATATCTGGACAGCCTCCATAGTGGACACTACCTCAGACTGCAGTTCACTGCCAGCTAAATTGACAATTTCCATCTTGGAAATATGAGGATTAAACCTGAATCTTCCAAATTGGTTTGACACGTCAATATCAGGAGTTTTTTCCACAGTAGATTTCACCACAGGAAGTCCCGTCCACCCAAAGTCTTGGTCCACTCATATCCAGTGCCTGATACTTTCATTTTCTGAAAAATAAAATTTCCAATAATCAGAAATATTAAATATGCTTTACTCTTTTGAATTTAGATAATCTTTTAGTGCTAACACACTAAACATCCCAACAATTTGGGTTATTTACGCAAAATTCCTAGAATATAATTAAATTGGTAAGTAGTTTGTAAGTTTATTCCAAGCCCGGTTTCATGAACAAGTGTTTTCACCACATTTTATATGCTTACATTAAAATTCCTGTGAAAAATTCTGAAATGGTGAAATGACAGAAAAATTGGTGCTACTTTAGCCAGTGGTCTACCACTAGTATGCGCTAGCATGCGGATATACCGCACTATCCGTAGTCTATGCTGTGAAATGACCTGATCTGTCTACAGAGACCCAAAATGGTTTTGTTAGAGTTAGGGGGTATTACTTTAGCATGATGTATACCACAGTGTACTGATGAATGAAGAAACTCCTCAGAGAGAGTATAACAACATTGAAATGGAATGGGAAGCTCTCAGAGAAAGCATGGTCAAGTCAGCAGAGGAGGTGTTACCAAATAAAAAACGAGAGACAAAGCAATCATGGATGACGCAAACCATACTAGAAAAGATGGCAGAAAGGAAGAAAGTGAAAACCACTGATCCACCTAAATACAAACACCTGAAGAATGAAATAGAAGATGAATGCAAAAAAGCTAAAGATGAATGGTGGAATAAGAAGTGTGAAGTAGTGGAACAACTTGAGTCTCAACATCGTTCAAGAGAGATGCACAAGAAAGTGAAAGAGATAACAGGTCAAGGATACAGACAGAGAAGCAGTAAATGTATCAAGAACCAAGACGGTTGAAGAAGATGAAATAAAGTCCAGATGGGAAGAATATGTAAACGAACTATACAATGATGACAGAGGGAACCCACCCACAATTGAGAAAGAAGATGGGAATATTATATTAGTATCAGAGGTTGAGAAGGCTATCAATGATCTAAAGTCAGGTAAGGCTCCTGGAAGTGACCAGATAACATCAGAAATGATAAAAGGACTAGATGAAGTGGGGATTCAAATCATTCATAAGCTAGTAAATGACATCTATGAGACTGGATTTATACCATTGAATATGAATGAATCCATATTTGTACGACTCCCAAAGAAGCTAAAACCAACATTGTGTACTGAGTACAGAACACTAAGCCTGATGAGTCATATGTTGAAGATGATCCTGAAAATAATTTTACTGAGAAACAGACAGAAAATTGAAGAACAAATCAGTAACGTACAAAGTGGGTTTATATCTGGAAGAGGTACACGTGAAGGGATTTTCAATATGAGAATGATTTGTGAACGTTATTGTGAAGTGAACCAGGATGTTTATGCCTGCTTTATTGACTATGAGAAGGCCTTCGACCGAGTCAATCATGAACTGTTAATCAAATGTTTACAAGATATTGGTGTCAATGGCAAAGACATTAAACTAATTGTGAACTTATACTGGACACAACGTGCATTTATAAAAATGGAGCAGGGCCTATCGGATGAAGTTATGATTAAACGAGGAGTTCGACAGGGGTGTGTATTGTCACCATGTCTATTTAACCTGTACACAGAGATGATTTTCAGACACATTGAAGATTGCAAGGGAGTGACAATAGGTGGCATGAACGTCAACAATCTTAGATATGCCGATGACAGTGTAATACTAGCAGACAGTGAGAAAAACCTACAAGATATAGTGAATAGAATCAATAAAGCTGGAATACTATTCAACATGAAGATGAATGCCAGGAAGACCAAAACAATGGTTATAAGTAAAAAGACAGATAAACCAAATGTCAATATAACCATAGATGGCACAAACATAGAACAAGTATCCGAATTCATATATCTCGGACAAAAGATTACAAATGATGGGAGATGTGAGGAAGAAATTAAAAGAAGGATAACAATAGCCCGAACAACATTCTCCAAAATGTATAGAGTGTTAACATCAAGTAAGATATTAATACAAACAAGGAAGCGTATTCTTCAGTGTTATGTGTGGTCTACTCTAATGTATGGGGCAGAGACATGGACAATCTCTAAGAAAATGTACAAACGTTTAGCAGCATTTGAGATGTGGACTTATCGAAGGATGATGAAAATATCATGGACAAAGAAGATCACCAACAAAGAAGTTCTCAGAAAAATTAAAAATAAGAAAAGCTTGTTTGCCACTATACAGACAAAGAAACTTATTTATTTTGGCCACATCATTCGTCAGAGTTCAATATACCGTACATTGTTGGAAGGGAAGGTGAATGGCAGCAGAGGGAGAGGGAGACCAAGAACATCATGGTTTACAAATATTTCACAGTGGACAGGCTTGAATTATTCACAGTCTATCAGAACCGCACAACATCGGGACAAGTGGAGAACCATTGCATCCAACCCTCGACTAGAGGACGGAACTATTGATTGATTGATACCACAGTATCCATAGTCTACACTACGAAATTCTCAAATTGACAGTTAGTGTTAGTTTCATTGTTTGTATCAGTTATATAACCCAATGAATGTTGAAGCTCAGGTAGACTGCACGTTAAAGTGTAAATGGTCAGGTAGTGGCTAACTTTGTGTTAAATTACAGCAAAATTTCACATAGATACAATTACCTGGAGCAATATGGTCCAGTTCAACAGTGGATCTTAGAAACTTATTAGAAGGTAAATTTGTTCATGACGAATCCTTTGGAAAGTTTAGTTTAAGCGATCTGGCATTTTATTTACATTAAAACATTGTTTGCAAATAACTATATTGAATTGAAAATTGAATATATTATAACTTATATAAGGCATAATCTACTCCTAAAAAAAAGAAATATATATATATTTAGTTTAATTATACTTCTTTTTTTGTCTGTGATAGGGAAATGGGAACTTGGATCCATGAGTTCTTGAGGCAGAGAACGCAAAAGGTCATTGTGAATGGAGCAAAATCGACAGCATCTGATGTGACCAGCAGCATGCGACAAGGCACAGTACTTGGACCAGCCCTGTTCTTTGTCTTGATCTCTGACATTGATGAAAACACAACAAGTACTATCTCATCTTTTGCAGATGACACAAGAGTAGTCATGAGGGAGATCAAGGGAAATGTAGACACAGAGGCCCTCCAAAAAGACCTGGAAGCCATTTACAATTGGCAACATTCAAACAATATGCTGTTCAATGACAAGAAATTTGAGCCAATATGATATGGCACAAACCAAGACATAAAAATGAATACAACTTACACAAACCCCTTAGGAGAGAAAATTATGGAAAAGAACAGCATGAAAGACATAGGTGTATACATGGGAAGCAACCTCAAATTCACTGAACACATTGACTATGTATGCCAAACAGCCAGAAAATATAGTGGATGGGTGCTTTGTACATTTAGGCAAGAGAAGCTGGGGTGATGAAAACCTTGTGGAACTCCATAATACTCCCACGGATAGACTACTGTTCACAACTGAGGATACCCACTTCTAAAGGACAGCTGGCAAAGCTAGAGTCACTGCAATGCAGCTTCGCATCATATACCTAATACACCAAGAGCCTGGATTACTGGGACTAAAATTCCTCAAGATCTACTCACGTATCATTCAAAAAGATATGGTAGACTTGGTAAGGTACCAGCAATAAATACAAAAGCCTCACAATCAACAAGAACACTGCGGCAAGGAAGTCTTTCTGTCCGAGGAGTACAGCTCTTCAATACGATGCCAGCTTACATTAGAAATCAATCAAACTGCAGTGTACAATCATTCAAAAGGCAGCTTGACAAGGTGTTCACAACAATACCAGATGAACCACAGATTCCAGGATACACCCAGTTAATCAACTTAATGGCAGCAGATTCAAACTCATTACTGCACATGACAAAACTGAACAGAGCATCCTCACCACATGTGATGGGCTATGATCATGGAGTCTCCGACTTGGCCTGAGCATATAGCTCAAACGCTCTAATCTATCCTCACCACATGGGCGTAATCGATTAATCAACTCGGGTCACCCGAGCCACTTTTTGGTGCATGCGCACATCCTACAGTCTCGGGTTGAATAAACGAATATGCTCGGGGTGGACAAAATGGTGGCTTAATTTGAAACTTAATTTTTTTTCCCTCAAAATCCGATAGAAATTCAGCAAAATAGGATTTAAACTATTTTATGATTGTATAAGCTGAAAATCTGGGTTATTAAAAAAAAAGTATTAAAACAACATGTAGGAGTTGTACCGCTATACTGTATACTACAGGTACCAGCACAGATGTGACGTCATCGCTCCTAGGAAACCCCAGCCAAGAGGTGGGTTACTGGGGTTGGATCATTTTGCACACGGCACATGTATTATTCGACTCCACTCGCGGTGCTCGATTTTAAATTCTGAAGACTCGGGTGACCCAAGTCACCCGGGTCGTGTTAATCGATTACAGTCCATGTGATGGGCTCTGATCGTGGAGTCTCCGACTTGGCCTGAGCATATAGCTCAAACACTCTAATCTGATCTACTTCAAGTAGGGCCTACTACTTGGGGCTTAGGCTTAGCGTGATTTCTTTTGGATTTTAGATTTAGTATGACAATGAATGTGAATGTCTTGGGTGGCTAGCTGAAAATGGACTGAAGGACACTTTCGGAGTTGATCCCTTACCCTGGGTAGAGGTATTGATCTCCTATTTTTTTTTTTTTTTTTTTTATATTGAGGCTGTATTTATACTGTCCATAGCATATAAGCCCGGGTACCCAGGCTTGTTTTCAATGCTGGCCAGTTGTAGTGTTGGTGTTATCTTACCACACAGTGGCTGCTGATAAGGTATTTGATTGCCTGCATTTCAGTAGCAGATAGATAATTGGTTGGTATGGTTAGTAGCCTATGTTAGTTTTTTTGGATTTTCTTGGTATATATGTTTTTATTTTTCTACTCTTATTACTAGACTAGCCTACTCCTATTTACATATCATAGGCTTGTACGTAGCTGTGTGGTGTGTTATCTGGCTACTTTTGGCATGGTTACCTTCCATTGGGCATCCCGCTGGTGGGCCGTGACATATCACATGCCCCTTTGCAGTGCAGCTTACTGGGGGTTTCCTAGCCTTATTTTGCACAGATATTTTTTGTAAGTTTTTAGGTCAGGAATTTGTCGTTCCTTTACCGTTTGGGCATTCCACAACTTGGCAGCCATTTCCAGCGTGCTTCTCTCATGAGCTTTTATTTGGCTTCTGGTCTGCTTTAGTAGTGGTGCATTATTTGCTCTAGTAGCCCTTTGTGGTTTTGTTAGAAGTTTACTGTTTTGACTATAGCTATATGCTAATGTTTTCAAATGAATTATTCTCCTATTTTCTAGTAGTTTCACTTTGGTTCTTTTGTGTATGTCATAGGTTGGGTGCAGCTTGTCTACTCTTAGACAGATTTTTAGGGCTCTGTTCTGCAGTGTTTGCAGTTTTTTTAGTAGTTCTTTTCTCGCACCCATGTAGTTTACATCTCCATAGTCAAAATAGGGGAGCACCATGCCCTTGAAGATTTATAATTCAAATTCATAACTACATTGCTCAGGTTGTCGGACACATCAGAAACTGATAAACAAAGTTCACGAGTTAACTGTCAACTCCAACTTCCAAGGTAGGTACATCAAATGCCGCTTGGGGCGCTGCGGTATAGCTGTCTCCACTACAGCAGCTGAACTCTGTGACCTGGTTTCTATATGCCTATATTCAGAGGTGCTCTGTAAAACCATTCACAAATACTATGCAAATGGCTTGCCATACATGATGTCATCAGAATTGACCAATCACAACCTTGCTTACATCTGGGAACATTTCTAGTGCATTAGGGAATACCCCTCATGGTTTTACAAGCTGTTGAAGTCAACCACTGTTGAAAAAGTCATCGAACAGATAAGTCACATTCCAAAATCATTCTAATAGTCTGACAATCCTAAATATTTAGTTACTTATCTTTCATTTGATACCTATATTGTGTATGTCTGTCCATTCGAAAAGACACTACAGCACTTTTAAATTTGTGTGTAAATCGGCGGGATCGCCGCGGAATTGGCCGTGGTGATAGCTGCTCGCGCTAAATTTGTGACGTTTTCATCACGCATGAAAACGCATATTTTGGGGTTTAGCTCTGGTCATATTGTTGTGAATCTGGTGCTATTTTGAAGAGCATTAAATTGACCAGGTGTCAGTTTTTATTTCATCAAAATGCATACAGAAATGACAAAACTACAGTGATTTTGAATTTGTGTGTGCATCGGCGGCATCGCTGCTCGCGCCGATTTCCCGCCAGTTTCATCACGCACAAAAACCCAGATTCGGGGGTTTAGCTCTGTTCAAATTTGTGTGAATCTGGTGCTATTTTGAAGGGCACTAAATTGCACAGGTTTGAGTTTTTATTTGCCGCCATTTTCATCGCGCACGATGACCAATCACAACCTTGTTGGACACTTTCTAGTGCATTAGGGGATACCTCTCATGGTTTTACAAGCTTTTGAAGTCAACCACTGTTGAAAAAGTCATAGAACAGATAAATAAAATTCGAAAATCATTCTAGTAGTCTGACAATCCTCAATATGGGTGACTCATGTTCTGAGGAAATTGAAATATCTAGCACATATGGCTGCGAATTTCATGGAATCAAGTTCACATCCGACAAAGATTTTCTAACACTTCAAAATATGAGTTTTAGTAGTTGTAAAACCAATAATCCCTACACTTAGAACTAAAACCATTAGATATCTAACGGTCCTTCCCTATTTCGGATTGACCTTGGATAGCCAAACCCAAGACAAAACAACCTCAAACATCTACGAGCCAAGAACACACTTAACTGCCATGCCAAACATCTACCTAGCAGTCTTTCCCTATTTCGGATCGACCTTGGATAGCCAACCCCAACACAAAACAAGCTCAAACATCTACAGATACTAAATAATCACCACGTACCTGCTACTGTGTGAGAAACACAAACATCTTATCACCTCCTACTCTGTGATAAGATTAAACCACTACTACAACTGGCCAGCATTGATGTTTGTTTGTTTTACGTCCTAGCAACATCTAAGGTCATATCAGGATGGGTACCGACTTGTGACAGTATGCACTCATGGCCATTTTATAGTGCTGCCCCACTGGGAAAGCAGGCCGCCAGAACCATGACCCAATATCCCACTCAGTCACATTATCCTGACACCGAGCTAACCAGCCCTTGCCCTATCCTAATAATGCCGAGCACCAGGCTAGGAAGCGACAAGTATAAATGTTTACGTCATTGGTTTGACTCGACCGGGAACCGAACTCACGAACTCCCGCATGTGAGGCCTGTGCTCTACCAATTCGGCCACCACGCCCGGTGGCCAGCATTGAAAACAAGCCCGAGCACTCAAGCTTACATGCTATGGACAGTATAAACACAGCATACATTTTTTTTTTATGTTTAAATTTACGGTTGCCATGGAAACCCACATTTTTCTGTGATATAATTTGTTTATATCAGCTTTGATAAGCTGAGGTGATTTCCCATAGCAAGAAGAACCTTGGTATCAAGTTTGATCAGGATCAAACCATTAATAAAGAAACTGCAGTTGTCATATATAGGGTATGCACTCACGTCACGCAAACCGGAAGCGCGGCCATTGTGGCGATAGTAACCACAATAATAACACACTGTCACACTGCAAACTCAATGGCTATGAGCAATCTTCATACAGAAAAAGTGAAATATCTATAAAACTAACCCACCTAGAAACAAATCGGTTGGTACACATATAGAAAACATGTTTACCAATAAGACTATATTAAATTTTTAAGGTTAGGGTTCTGGATTTCTATAAATTTTGAATAAAATCGACGTTTTGCACTGCGCGTACCGGCAAACTGCCCGCGAAGGGTAAAATACGGCAATGCTATGTCTATGTGGAGCATTTATTTTTGTAAAATAAATTTAAAAGCTTTCATTGGATCGATTAAAAATATCTTAATGCGCGATTGAAGAGGAAGATCTGAAGTATTTAATGTAACCTAAGAGCAATTTACGCTGAAAGTATTAAAAACAAGAGATAATAGTGAAAGTTGGGATATTCTGAGTGTCAGTGCCAGTGCATTGTCAATGGCCGTGAGCAATCTTCATACAGAAAAAGTGAAATATCTCTAAAACTACACCACTTAGAAACAAACTGCTTGGTACACATATAGAAAACATATTCAACGAATAGATTATATAAAATTTATAAGGTTAGGGTTCCGGAATTCTATTAATTTTGAATGAAATACACGTTTTCCACTGCGCGTACAGCCAAACTCTATGGGATGTTTACTGGTTGATATCGCCACAATGGCCGCGCATCCGGTTCGTGTCGTCACGTGAATACCCTATATAGTAGGTGGGCATGATTGTATTATGGTTGACATGGAAACCTACATTTTTCTGTAATCTAATTTTTTTTCATCAGTTTTGATAAGCTGGGGTGATTTGCCATACCAACAAGAACCTTGATGTGAAATGTCATCAGGATCTGAGGATCTGACCATTCTTTAAAAAACAGCTAGTTGACTCATATTGTAGGTGGGAGTGATTGTATTACGGTTCCCATGGAAACCTACATTTTTCTAATCTAATTTTTTTTTATCAGTTTTGATAAGCTGGGGTGATTTGCCATACGAAGATGAACCTTGGTGTGAAGTTTGATCAGGATCTGACTGTTAATAAAGAAACTACAAAGAAATGTACCTATCCTGGAACACAAATGGTCACAACTTATTAGCTATAACCAATAAGGGGGTGTAATGACGTCACGAGGCAACTTTCGGTGGCCATATTGGATGACATAGAGAAGGCTTGCAGCTGCCTACACTGTGGTTATTTACTGATTTGTTGGTTTATTTGTCACTGTTTTGAGCAGTTTGGCCTCAGAAGTTGTTGCTAAAGTGCTGTAATTAAACACATTGGAGGTAAACTTCCCAGAACCTCCCATAACACAAGAAAACTCTGTTTGACTGCATCTGCATGCATTCACCACATGGCTAGGGAGGGTGCTCATAATCCAAGATGGCAGCCCACTGACCGCTGATTGCTAAGTAATGAAGTCACATGCACTCCCTCTATACTATAGGACAAAATGTTGATTTCTAGGAAAACTAAATCGTAGATAACTTTGGAACGACCAATCATATTTAGTCAGATTAAAAAACCCTAATATGAATAAGCTATGCTTAGGACCGACCCCCGATATAACTATAGCAAAGTATTTTATGATTGCGCATGTATTTTTGTACTCCACTTGCGGTGTTCAATTTGAAATTCTAGCAACTCGGGTGACCCTTTTCCATGGAATAAACTATTAATATTTCATTTGTGCATCCATGTTTATGCCAAATTGTTCTTTATTTCTTTTTATTTTGAATAAAATCAAAGTTTTGAACTGCGCATATCAGCAAAATCTATGGCAGCAGGTATTTGTTTTGATATATTATTAACCAATCACTGACCCCGAATACCATCAATTGGGCCTATGGACTTAATGCCTTGACAGCCTCGATGCAGAGTAGGAATAGGTACACTGGTCCCAGTGACGTCATCGCACCATATATGGAAGGTCTGTAGCGAGGGACCAGTGTAGTTGTTCCTTGATTCGGCATGCGCTACTCTGCGGCGGAGAGCCGTCAAGGTATTAAGACCATAGGATATTATTAACCAATCGCTGTCGTCCACCCTGCTTGTTGCGTACGGAAGTTCAACGAGCGATTTCCGTTTCCGTTTGCTGGATTTGGATTATTCTGTTATTCAACACAAGTTTACAACTGACGGTGCCCATACAGGGCTGTTTCCTGGATTTTGGTGATTTCATTTCCCACCTCTATGAATACAGGTATTGTTTATAGCGATATAACGAATGTTAGACAGGAAGTGTGAACACTTATTTGTCTCTTTTCTTTTTTTTTTGGGTACATTAGTTGTCCCAAGCAGGGGAAATCCCAGTCACAGACGACTGGTCTTCCCCACTCCACTGCTGGTCGATAGAAAGCCCAAGCCTATGTATATAATATGTACCCGTGTTAGTCCTTAGCCTCCCCAGAGGGTGGGTCGGTATAATCTATTTTATGAGCTCTGTCTGTCTGTCTACAGATTTGCAGTACTGTGCAACAATTTTACAATTTTCATGTGATGTACCTATCCAAGGAAGTTTAAGGGCTCGAGCGATATTAGAGGATTTGTTTGAAAATTAGCAGTAACACTTTATAGCTCCCGGGGCCAGTGTCTCAGTTCGAAGACATTACGCACAAATGTCATGATCTACATATCCTCACGTAAATCTACTAACCAGTTTCACACGTCAAAAGACTAGAGTTTACAGCCTGTTGATGTCACTTTTGTTTTGGCTTTGAAACACACTCGCGCCAGCCTTCGCCCGTCCGTTGTCGAATCTGCGAATGAAGCGCGTGTCCCAGCGCTCTGCTTTCCTATACACGGTGAGTCTATGGGAGCGTATGCAAAGAGAGGCATAGATGAGAGAATGCCGATTCGAACTTCTCCGCTAGTCCCAGAGCTCAGCTTCCCCCGACACCATGAGTGTATAAGAGAAGGACTGATGAGAGAATGCCCCTTTGAACGTCCCCATTCGTTCCAGCGCTCTGCTTCCCTCGACATCTACTTTGGTGATTAGGAGAGGAATATATTAGAGAATGCTGATTTGAACCAGCTCAAAAAGATGCGTCTGCGCACTCGTGTCTCGATGGCACTGCGGGGAATGGGCATGCGACATGTCTGTTTTTTGTTTGATCTTTTGTTTTGTTTTGTTATCTAAGCCATTTTTTAGCGGGGCACTCAGATGCGAAACTGATGGAACTAATTTCACAAATTTATGTTCAACTGAAATTGTCTCTCCGTGTTATCTCTATTTGTAAGGCTGATCAAGTCAAATTAGAAGAAAATATTGCACACTGTGGAAGGTGGCTTTCAGCAGTGTGGCTCATGCCCTGGATATTCTCGATGTCGGACATCCGGGCACTTTTGGGGTTCACGGTGCGCGAAGGGTAAAACAAATGCCACTCTCATAGAAACAACATTAAAACTACCCTATCTTTAGCCCCGTTTACACGGGCGATTTAAAACGTTTCATATGAACCCACTTGCCTAGATCGACTCACATTTGCCGTGTAGACGCACCTCTGTGGCATTTTAGGGCTGAATCGATTCATATGAAACGCTTCATCTATACCACCTCGGGAGGTGGTTTATTTGAAGCGATTCAGCTGGTTCCCGGCAGTGTTAGGGCCCGATTAGGTGGTCGCCGGCTACAGGCGCACCACACGCTGCTGGTTCCCGGCACCAAAACACTCTTTAAACTCTGTCCGTGTAAACGCACCTCAAAAACGCCTCATATATATCACTTTGTCTAGATCGTTTCACAATTCCCCGTGTAAACACGGCTTATCACAGTGCTTTTTGCTTTTTGGTGCTTTGAAAGCAAATTTCTCTTGTTTCTATTAAATAGTTCAGATCTTTCTCTATGATTTCACATTCGGCTTTTTTTTTATCAGCCAATTGGAAGTTCTTGAATTTATTTGGCGAAAATAGTTTTTGAGGCCATGATCTAGTAAGGCTAACACTGGCACTGACACTCAGAATATCCCAACTTTCACTATTATCTCTGTTTTTAATACTTTCAGAGAAAATTGCTCTTAGGTTAAATTAAATACCTCAGGGGCTGTATGCATGGAGCAGTGTTAGCGACCCAAAATGCATTTATGGCGGGATTTCTGGTTTAGCGCCAAAAAGTTGGTATGCATGGAGCAGTGTTAGACCTAACACTGAGCGTTTAAACTCGGAAATTCTAACTCTGCTCATAGCAGGTTTACAGCGGTGTTAGTGTTAGGTTAGTGTCAGGATGGAACCCAAATCTACTCAATGCTATCATATTTAACAAAATTACATATGCAATAAGTGAAATTTTATCAATTTAACCCTAAATCCGAAGCGAGATTAACGCTGTTGCTGTAACTGCCGCGATATTAATATTTTCGAATCGACAAGTCTAAAGTAAACAAATCGGCGCCGCCGTAGCGACGTCGATATCCATACTGTCGCATATCAACAAAACACATCGCCGCCGCCGAATCGGCGGCTATATATTAGGCCCAAATCTATTAAATGCTGTCATATTTAACAGAATTACATACGCAATAAGTGAAATTTAATCAAATTAACCCTAAAAACGAAGCGATATTAACCCTCCCCCCGCATTGGCGGCGTTATTCATATTGTCGAATCGAAGGATTTCCCAAATCTATAAATACATTCACGTTTAGCTAACACTCACCGTTTAAGCGCCCATGCATACGGCTTGACATAGTTCTCTACGACGCCGATAACCTGTGTTAGCTACCCTGTGTTAGAGCGATAACACCACACACCGCTAACACTGCATACGGGCCCCGATCTTCCTCTTCAATCGCGCATTAAGATATTTTTAATCGATCCGATGAAAATTTTAAAATTTATTTTACAAAAATAAATGCTCCCCATAGACATAGCATTGCACACATCACGGCGGTGTTGCGGATTCCCAGGGACACCAGTTTGCCAGGGACACATCGCTTCTGCACATGCTTCAAAATCAAACATCATTGTCACTAACGTTATAAATTTAATATAATGTTTTTGGTAAAGATCTTTTCTATATGTATACCAAACGATTTGGTTCTAGATGGTGTAATTTGAGAGATATTTGACTTCTTCTGTATTTTCCGTATGAACATTGCTCACGACCATTAACAATGCCTTGAGTTTGATGGTACGCCCAGTGCAAAACGTTAGTTTTATTCAAAATTAATAGAAATCAAGAACCCTAACCTTATCAATTTAATGTACTCTTTATGCTAAAGATGTTTTCTCTATGTCTCCCAAGCGATTAGTTTCTAGATGGTGTAATTTGAGAGATATTTGACTTTTTCCGTATGAAGATTTGCTCTCGGCCGTTAACAATGCATTTCAATGGAAGTGTCCCTGGCAAACTGGTGTCCCTCGGAATCCGCCACAGCGGTATTTGACCCTTCGCGGGCTAGTTTCCGGGGTTGTGACGTCATGCCGACATGGAGAATGCATTTTTAGAAAATTACAGAAACTCGACATCATTGGAATAGGTGATAGTTAATCTTCCCATATGGCCAAGTCAAACCAAGTGACTTTAAAATTAATATTTGCCATTGCCTAGCCTGGTACTCGATATTACTAAGATAGGGCAAGAAACAGTGGGATGAAGAAAACCAATCGTCTGTGATTGAAATATTCCCTACTTAAATCAAGAAAGGTAATATGACAAAAGAAAAGCTGTGGAGGTCCTGATTCCAGAGCACAGTGTTTACTAGATACAAGATTCACCCCGTACTGCTGCAGTAGGGGTGCAAACCAGCCCTATGTAAAAGGTGGCGAAAAAACGGGTCAAAGAATTGAGAGCCTAATTTAACAATCTAAGAAGCAACAATTATTCTTTACATATGTTTTATTATTTACCCGCTACTTTTGAGTTGAAAAATATAATTAATATATAGTTTAATAAGATTTAAAAGTGAAATCGACGGCGTTCTGCGGCCGCCATCTTGTCTTTTTTGCATTCTCTCCCATTTCACCAACTCTGTGGCTATATGAATAATATGGGTAGCCATTTGATACTGGAGCCACATACTGTAGCCTCACTTCCATATTAATGCTATTTTCCCCCGTATTTATATAAGGCTGGTCTTCACCCGTGTACTACAAGTACCGGGTGAATCTTTTATCTAAGTGTTTACCTACATTGACATGAATGGATGAACTGGAAGAGTATATAACAAAATGGCAGCCACTGGACTGAGAAATCTGTGGCGGAGTGGTTAGAGTGTCTGACTTTTTAAAAAGTCAGACTCCTAATCTGAGGGTCGGCGGTTCGATTCCCCATGCTCTGCCAATTTGGATTTCCACCGCTGTGTATAACTTACAGCGTCATCAAAGGCCGGTTGCTCTCATACCATGTCTATGTGGTGTGGGAGGTTAAAAATCCCTTGGGTCGGTAAAAGTGTAGCCTCTGGCTTTCTATCGACCAGCAGTGGAGTGGGGAAGACCAGTCGTCTGTGACTGGGATTTCCCCTGCTTGGGACAACTAATGTACCAACAAAAAACAAAAAAAAAGAGAGACAAATAAGTGTTCACACTTCCTCTCTACCATACGGTATATCACTATATCGAAAGCCAAGATGGCGGCTACAGAAAGCCCTCAACTCAACTTGTGATGTCTATATTGATCAGAGCTGCACATGATACAAGTTCCCATATCAGATACAGATGTTGGTGTTATTTTTATGTGATAAAACGGCCATACCCCATTTTGATACAGATCTTTAGTTAAATTTATGGAAATAGAAATGTTGAGTTGAGACACTGAGACTGGCGAAATCAGTGACACGTGCAGCCTATGTTCAGCCAGTGACTGACTAGTTTGGTACCCTCCTACATTTTTCAAAAGGGTCCAAACATGAAAATTATATTTTTCTTGGAAGCTCCATTTATCGAAAAGCAATATACTTTTAGAATTTTCAAAAGATCCCAAAACTTGACTGACATACATGCATTTGAAAGTTAGTAATTTCCATAGCTTTTGTATGCGCTGTGGCTACGGTCACACAACCGAGTGTTCGCCGTCGCCATCAGATGTCGCATGCGTTGTGGATATTGTCTACTGTATATTGTATTTACATGTTTTATGCTATGTGGGACATATGGCCTATGCATGTGAATTATTATGTGATACAGATTCATACAGGATTTTAGGTGAAAAATACAGATTGCCATCTAAAGAATATGGCAGGTCTGATTGATATACATGATTTATTCAATTATTCACGCCAAAAGTAATGGGCTATGATATTTGAACTGTATATTTAGATGTTAAGATTGCAAATTCAGGTGATTATATCCATGATGTGCGAAAAGGAAGAAAGCAAGGCGGGGGTGGAAAAAGAGGCGTTTATTGAGGCGCCTCTGGCAACAGAGGGGGTAAACATGGCAACAGTGAACAGCTCAGGAGGAGCAGGTACATGGTACAGGGAAGGTAAGGCTCATGAGGAGCAGAGAAAAGAACAAGAGAGTCTATAACAGGGCTCATACGGAGCAGAGGTAAAAGTTCATGTGAGGGGAGGGGGCGCCGAGGAGCCCTCCACCAAAACGGAGGAGAGGGCTCGAGGCGCGCCCGAGGGGGGGCGAGGCGGGGCAGATGTGCGCGCACCGCCTCAGAGGTCAGGTTCCCTGTGTGGGCGGCGAGTGTCCGGGGCCTACGTCGACAGGGAGCGGGCGGCCAAAGAGAGAGGAGGCCCGCTCCTTGGAGAGATCCGGTGAGGAGCTCCGGCGAGGGTCGAGCAGGGGGGCAGCGAAGTCCTCAGGGCTGGGTGGGGTCGGGGTCGGGTCGGGCGGGTTGACGAAGGCGGTGTCGTGAAGGTCGGCGGCTGTGCTATCTGGGGAGGGTTCCTCGTGAGGCTGGGCTCTGTCTGAGGCGTGAGGTGCGAGGTGATGATCCCCGGCTCTGTCTGGGCGGCGTTTCGATCGGTGGTCGCTGGGGGGTTGTCGGTGGAGGTCGCGGGGCTGTCGGCAGTGGTGTGGGTGAGGCGCCGGGGCGGCCAGGGTCTGGCGCTCACGGGCTTGCTTGGTGAGACAGCCGGCCTCGCTGTGCATCGTCAGGAGGCAGTAGGCGCACACGTGCCGGTGCCTCTCCCCTCCCTTGCCGTGGGCCTCCCCGACGGGGGCCCGATCGCACGAGGCGGGGTCGCGGTTCCAGGAGGGGCAGGGGGCCCCGTGAGTCTGCCTGTCGTAGGCGATGCGGGTGTCGACTTGGGGCCGGGGCAGGTGTGCGCCTCGGGGAAGGTCGTCGCCTCGGGGGGCCGGTTCTGCCGGAGCGGCCTGAGGGGCGGGGAGGGTGAGGGTCTCCACCCTCAGGAGGTCGAGGGCGACCGGGTCGTGCCACCCCTGGGGGAGCCTCCCGTCCGCTATCCAGGAAAACACCGTCTCGGAGTAGCGGCGGACGGTCGGCCAGGGGTAGAGGAGGTTGTCCCTCAGTACGGTGAGGTGATGGTGGTGTAGGCCCTGGACGGAGTGGGCGGGGAAGTCGGGGTGGTCGATGAGGGTGAGAAGGGCGAGGCTGTACTCGTCTTTAGTCGCCTCGCCCCTCTTCACCGGCTTCCTCTCGGGCCCCCTCTCCACGAGGTCTGAGGGGAAGATGTAGTCTGAGGGGATCCCTTGCCGCCTCACGGAGTGCCGCGCCTCGGCGGAAGCCAGTATCTCCCGCACGGCGTCGGCTGCGGATGCTGGGCTATGCTGGGGCGGCTCCTCGTAGTAGGTAGGCGTCGGAGCAGGGGCGGCTTGTCCGGCGAGGTGGTGGTACCGCTGGTACTGGGGGTGTACCGCCCCCGGCAGAGTCGCTTGAGGTGGGGGCGGGCGCCGGGCCCCGGCCGGGGCGCGCGCCCGAGGTGCCGGGGCGCGCGCTGTGGTGTAGGTGAACTGGGGCCTTGGTGCAGGTGGGGGCGTCTCCGGCGAGGCTGGGGGCCCCCCCGACTCCAGGGCGTCCATGCGGGCGTCCATGCGGGCGTCCATGCGGGCGGTCGTCTCGCGCTGCTGGGTCTGGAGGCGCTGGATGGCCTCGATGATTGCCGTCGTGTCGGCGCCCGAGGTGCGGTCCGAGGGCGCCGAGGGGGCGAGGCCAGGGCGGTCGCCCGGGAACCCTTGCGGCCCCTGTCCTTGCCTTGTCCTGGCATGCTTGGAGCGGCCTGAGGGGTTGCAGAGGTCCGAGGTGGAGTAGGCAAGGTGAAGTCCAAACAGGAAAAAGGGCAGAGTGTGGAGGAGGGCTGGAAGGCGAATCGGGCGTCGCGCGAGGTGAGAATGCTGCGCGACGACCGGGGAGGCGGGGGGAGGGTCTCTTCCTCTCCACACATCAAGCACAATGCTTCGCATTACGACCAAACTAACCTTCCAACACTTTTTCCAATTGGTTAGTTAGCAGCTCTTTCCTACAGAAACTACTTTTTAAAAAAGAAGAAAATTTCATTGATGCGGTATTTTTACTGTCCATAGCATATAAGCCCGGGTACCCAGGCTTGTTTTCAATGCTGGCCAGTTGTAGTGTTGGTGTTATCTTACCACACAGCAGCTGCTGATAAGTTATTTGATTGCCTGCATTTCAGTAGCAGATAGATGATTGGTTGGTATGATTAGTAGCCTATGTTAGGTTTTTTTAATTTTCTTGGCATATATGTATTTTATTTTGTTCTACTCTTATTACTAGACTAGCCTACTCCTATTTACATATCATAGGCTTGTACATAGCTGTGTGGTGTGTTATCTGGCTATTCTTGTCATGGTTACCTTCCATTGGGCATCCCGCTGGTGGGCCATGACATATCACATGCCCTTTTGCAGTGCAGCTTAGTGGGGGTTTCCTAGCCTAATTCGCACAGATATTTTTGTAAGTTTTTAGGTCAGGAATTTGTCGTTCCTTTACAATTTGGGCATTCCACACCTTGGCAGCCATTTCCAGCATGCTTCTTTCATGAGCTTTTATTTGGCTTCTGGTCTGCTTCAGTAGTGGCACATTATTTGCTCTAGTAGCCCTTTGAGGTTTTGTTTGGAGGTTATTGTTTTGACTGTAGCTATATGCTAGTGTTTTCAAATGAATTATTCTCCTGCCGGAGTAACAGAAATGGACTGGTCTCATGTCTGGCTCTCTTGGAATTCTCAGTCTTTGAAATGACCTCAATATTATAGGCCTATGCGCCGAACAATCTGTTTCTTACAATATCCACGATTGTTGGAGAATGCCAAAGTAACAAGTACTAATTTGATAATGGGCTGACCGCTATATTGAACAGTTCTGTCAATTCCCACCAGGTGTCAACGTTTTTAGTGCGGGCGACAAACACTAGGTGGGAGTCTGCGCATAGAGGTGCCAGCCTACCCGCCGGTGTTGCGGTTTCCCAGGGATACCAGTATGCGAGGGACACATCGCTTCTGCACATGCGTCAAAATCGAACAGCATCGTCACTAACCTTATAAATTTAATATAATGTTTTTGGTAAAGATGTTTTCTATATGTGTACCAAACTATTTGTTTCTAGATGGTGTAATTTGAGAGATATTTGACTTCTGTATTTTCTGTATGAACATTGCTCACGACCATTGACAATGCCTTGAGTTTGACGGTACGCCCAGTGCAAAACATTAGTTTTATTCAAAATTAATAGAATTCAAGAACCATAACCTTATAAATTTAATATAGTCTTTATGGTAAATATGTTTTCTATATGTGTCCCAAGCGATTTGTTTCTAGATGGTGTAATTTGGGAGATATTTGATTTCTTCTCTTTGAAGATTTGCTCACGGCCGTTAACAATGCATTTGAATGGAAGTGTCCCTGGAAAACTGTGTCCCTCGGAATCCCCATCACCGGTGTTGCAGTTTCCGCGGCATGCCAGTTTCCGAGGTACGCTGTCGCTTCTGCGCATGCGTGGATTTCCTGCGCATGCGCCAAATCCGACCGACTCCTTCAAACTGCAGAGTGTTGCAGTTTCTGCGGTATGCCAGTTTCCGAGGTACGCTGTCGCTTCTCGGGAGGGGGAGGGTGTTGCAGTTGATGGATTTGGATATTCACTACAATCAACAATGACACTCCAACTGACCCCCCAACTGATAAGACATCTAGTTGGTTATATATTGTATCTGGGGCCATATGCATGGAGCAGTGTTAGCGAGCCAAAACGCGTTTAGGCGGGATTTCTGGTTTAGCGCCGAAAAGTCGGTATGCATGGAGCAGTGTTAGGCCTAACACCACAAGGTTAAACTAGGTTAAGCTAAACCAGAAAATAGCTGGTTTACAGGTGGTGTTAGTTATCAAATCTATTCAATGCGATCATATTTAACAGAATTAGCTACCAAATAAGTGAAATTTGACCAATTTAACCCTAAATTCGAAGCGTTATTAAGGCTACCGCCGCATTGGCGGCGATATCAATAGTTATATTTTCGAATCGACGAACGTAAAGTAAACAAATCGCCGCGGCCGAATCGGCGGGAATTTCTTACGCCCAAATCTATTAAATGCTGTCATATTTAACAGAACTACATACGCAATAAGTGAAATTTAAGCAAATTAACCCTAAAAACGAAGCAATATTAACGCAGCAGCCGCATTGGCGGCGATATTAATAGTTATATTTTCGAATCGACGAACGTAAAGTAAACAAATCGCCGCCGTCACCGCCGCCGCCGAATCAAGGGATTTCCCAAATCTATAAATACATTCACGTTTAGCTAACACTCACCGTTTAGACCGCCATGCATACCGTTTCGACGCCGCCGATAAACGGTGATAGCTATACGGTGTTAGAGGGATAACACCACACGCCGCTAACACTGGCGTTTCATGGTCAATGTCACTATAGTGTCAGTGTCACATCCGGATGAAACGTCCAAGTTATATGTGAATAAGAACACTACCGTAGTGCAGAAAACATATATTATGTCAGTATAGTGTCAGTGTCACATCCGTGTGAAACGTCCTGACGTGCGAATAAGAACACTACCGGAGTGCAGAAAACATCTACATTGATTAGACATAAGTACAAAAATAAACAGGAATTACCCCCGCCCTCTCAGAGACACACAAATAATTATTAAAATAATCTCCTCCCCCTCGCTAGAAAGTAAAAAAAAAAGAAAAGAAGATGAAGTACCCCCCATCCCGAGATATTTGGAACAATAATTAAAAGAATGTAAAAGCACCCCCGTCCCAAAAAACCAAGCCAGCCACTGTGTGAATAGAGGTAGGAAATAACTCCCCCCCCCCCACCAAAACCAACCCATGAATAGATCAATAAAAGTCCCCCCCCCCCACCCACAAATGAACAAAAAAAATCACCCCCCTCCTTCTCAAATACAAAAAGAATTATTAAAATAATCCCCTCCCCCTCCCGAGATAGGAAAAAAATAAACAAGAATTACCCACACCCCCTCACTCAGACACATTAATAATTATTAAAACAATCTCCTCCTTTCACGAGATAGTTAAAAAAAAAAAAAGTACCCCCCTCCCTGAGATATTTGAAAGAATAATTAAAAGAATGTAAAAGCACCCCCCATCTGCGTCATTGTTGATTGTAATGAATATTCAAATATGTCTTAGGCGATGTGTCCCTCGCAAACTGGCGTAGCGCGGTTCAATTTTGAAGCATGGGCAGACGATCCTGTTTGATTTTGACGCATGCGCAGAAGCGATGTGTCCCTCACAAATTGGCATAACGCGGAAACTGCAACACAGGCCGTGGCCAGCTTACACGCCAGCCATCAAATTAGAAGGTTTGACTACCAAAGAGAAGGCCAAGTCACCACTATATTTTTCAGTTAGCCTTACACATTACATGTATGAAAAAATGTGATCAATTCCACAGCCAAACCAATTTTGGCAGCCATTTTCGTAAATGACCACCAATTTCTATCATATTTCATAAATTTGACTAACCTTTAATAGACAGGTCTGCGGCACATGCACTCCTACATAAGATATGTTCAGTATGTCATTTGGCATATCTTAATATAAACTGAATGGATATTGGTTCACTATATATTCGAGATAATTGGGAAAATATACAAAAAATGGGTACCAATTTCACTGCATCTCATAAATTGGGACATAACTTTTAATCGGCTGGTCTGAGCCACATGCACTCTCACTTAAGATATGTTTATTATGTCATTTGGCATACTTAATGTAAACTAAATTATATTGGTTCACCACCTGTCGAGATAATTGGGAAAATATGAAAAGAAATGTGCTATTTTATTTCTAATGTAAAAATTCTCAACTTGTTAGATAGTCTATCATTTATACTGCGTATATACTTGTAAATACGGGTGTAGTATGCATTAGGTTGGGAGCCGTTGTGGGCTCCGGTAGAGTTAGGCGCGATCCGCCAGGTTAGCGCTCGTTGGTTCGGGCGGGAGAGTTGAGATGCCCTAGTCAGCGCCACCATCGGGATCGGCAGGTTCTAGTTCAATCCGCCAGGGGGGGTCTGGTTCCCCTTCCGCCTTGGGCTTGGCTTGGCTCATCACTTCCCGCCCATCCAGCACCATAGCCACTTATCGGTGCCCGCTCGTCTTGGTTTTTTTTTCTCTTCTTTTTGTTATGTTCTTATTACTGTTTATTCTAATTGATCGGTAGGGTGGGTTTGCTCAGCCAGTTGCCTATATAGATATATAATTGAAGGTGGATCATAGTTGTTGATGTAATAAATGATCATATCGGCCAGTCTACCATTGTTGCTTGTCCTTACATTAAACATTCCCACTCACTATGGATAATGTACAGGTAAAAGAAGAGGCTAGTTTGGGGATTTGATTTAATAGTCTTGATCAAAATCACATAACGGTGATGGTAGATATGATCGGCTACCTTACAATAAATGCCAGTTTGAACCGGTTTGAATGGGTCAGAACTGGCCAGAACTAGTTTTTACCGGTTTGAACTGGTTTGAATCAGTTTGAACCAGTCAGAACTGGTTTGAATTGGTTTGAACAAGGCAGAACCGGCAGAATGGACATTAACCAGTTTGAACCAGATATAACCAGCTTGAACGGGGTTGAACTGGTTTTAACCAGATAGAACCGGTTTGAATGAGTCAGAATCGGTATGAACAGGTTTGAACCAGTCAAGACCGATCAGAACTTGTTTGAACCAGTCAGAACTAGTCAGAACTGGTTTGAACCGGTTGGAACCAGTTTGAACCGGTTGGAACCAGTCTGAACCAATCAGAACCAGTCATTTGAACCGGTTGCAACCACTTTGCACTGGTCAACACAGGTTTGAACCAGTCATGACCGGTCAGAACTGGTTTGAACCAGTCAGAACCAACCAGCACTGGTCAGAACCGGTGTGAACCAGCTTAGAACCACTTTGGACGAGTGAGAACCAATCAGTACCGGTCAGAACCGGTTTGAACCGGTCAGTACTGGTCAGAACCAGTTTAAACCCATCAGAACCGGGTTGAACCCATCAGAACCAGTTTGAACCAGTCAGAACATGTTTGAACCAGTTTGAACCAGTTTCACAGCTGCCAACCATTACTATTTCTGCAGAATCATTACGATTTTCTGCCCTTCATTACGCAATTATGCCCGTATACTGAAACATGACGAAAATTCACATTTTCTCATGATGATGATCATCATCATGCTCTCGGTCGTGATGCGACAAAGACTGCTTTCATTACTTGACTGCCGCTCTCCATTTAGCTCTCTGCTGTGAGAGTGATGTCCATGAGTCAGTCTTAATGTCTCTCAGCTTCAGGTTTCTCTTGATAGTATCCTTGAAATGGAGATGAGGGCACCCTCTCTTTCTGTAACCAGAAGACAGTTGAGAGTAGACGATCTGCTTTGGTAGCCTGTCTGATGACATCCTCATGAGGTGTCCAGTCCACCGGAGATTCTTTTTGATCAAAAGATCTTCCATAGAGGGCAGCCCTGTCCGTTTGAGTCATTTCATGAAAGCTGCCTGCAAAAGTGTTGAAGTGCTGCTGGCTTTTGCAAGTTACCAGCGGCACTCTCTCGGGGAGCAAATAGAGGTTTCATACCGGCAAGTACATGTCCAGACAGGCGCAAAACTATTTGTCCCTGCAGTGGCTGGTCGGGAGATGTTGGGAGTTCCATACATCAACCGCCCTTGATGCTGCCACAGTGACATGGTTTTCTGTTTAGGGTTTGCTCCCTTAGCCTTCGGTTCTGTCAAGAACCTGTACCACAAGGCAGTGGTTTACAACTCTGCAGGGCAGGGTCGTCAAACTCCCTGAGGTATTGCAATACCTGCATACCGACCTTTTCCACACTTATATATTACAGTAAAACCCCTCTAAATCGAACGACCTTGGGGCCGACTTTATGTGGTCCATTTAGGGAGGTGGTCGGTTTAGGGAGTTAGAATTTGGGTACAATGGTATTCTTGGGACCCAAATAAACCGATTGATATAGGGGAGTGATCTGTAGAGGTGGTGGGTTAGAGAGATTTTACTCTATATGAGCCTGTCTCAAAAGGTGCTAACTCTTTTTTGTTGTCCATTGTAACGATTGACACAAAACAGCACAGAAATGGTTACACTGAAAACACAAGGACGTTTGCTTCAAATCAATATGTATTCTATTAGGATTATGAAAGACCATGTAGAAAACAAATCATTTTATCCTGAACAAATGCATAAGCAGATAGTATGTTGATCATTACAATGGACATAGTTTTGTCCCATATTGCTTAGCACCTTTTGAGAATGTGTAATATATATCAGTATATGTAACAGAAACACACATATATTATATATGGATATGACATCATTATATTATACCACTTAAGTAATAGTCACTAACACATGGGTATGCCGTCATTATATTATACCATATGTTATATATAATATACTTGACATTTTTTTTACTACCTTTAAGTGTTTTTTTAAACAGTTTGGGAATACATTCCTATGATGTTTGAGTATTATTAAACACGAAAAACACTTGATATATATATATGGGCCACAGTCCGCAATTCACACAAAAATCATTACTGAGAACCTGCATGAACCGGTCAGGACTGGTCAGAACCGGTTTGAACCAGGCAGAACAGGTCAGAACCGGTTTTAGTCAGTTTCTAACCGGTTTGAACTGGTAAGAATTGGTCATAACCGGTTTTAACTAGTTTAAACCAGTCTGAAACGGTTTGAACCAGTCATATCCGGTTTTAGGCAGTTTAAACCAGGTTAGCTCTGGTTTGAACCAGTCAGAACCGCTTGGAACCAGTTAAAACCAGTCTGAACTAGTTTAATCCAGTTTGAACCGGGTTAAACTGGCTTGAACCGGTTTGAACTGGCTAGGACTGATCATAACTGGTCAGAACCACGTTGAAGCGGTTTGCACCAGTCAGAACCAGCTTATAGCTGCTTTGAACTGGTTAGGACTGGTCAGAACCGGTTTGAACCGATTTGAACCAGTTTGAACTAGTCTGAACCGGTTGGAACCAGTCTGAACTGTTCAGAACCTGTTTTAGCCAGCTTAGAACCTGTATGAACTGGTTAGGACCAGCTTGAACCAGTCTGAACCAGTTTTAATGGGCTTGAACCAGTCAGAACCGGTTTGAACCAATGTAGAACTGGTTTGAACCGGTCAGCACTGGTCACAACCAGTCATAACCGGTTCAACCTGTTTAAGCCAGTCAGAACCGTTATATCAACTAGCTTGAACCAGTCAGAACCGGTTTTAGCCAGTTTAGAACTGTTTGAACTGGTCAGGACTGGTAAGAACCAGTCTCAACCAGTTTCAACCAGCCTAAACTTGGTTGAACCAGTTTCAAACAGTCTCAACTGGCTTTAATGGGTTTGAACCAGTCCGAATGGGTTTGAACCAGTTTAGAACCGGTTTGAACCAGTCAGTACTGGTCAAAACTGGTTAAACCAGTCTAAACCAGTCAGAATCGATATTAACTGGTTTGAACCAGTCAGAACCGGGCGGAACTGGTCATAACCAGTTTGAACTGGTCTAAGACCAGTTTAAACCGGTATGAACCAGTCAAATCTGGTCAGAACCAATCAGTACCAGTCAGAACCTGTTTGAAGCAGTTTTGAACCGGTTTGATCCAATCAGAACTGGTCAGAACCAGTCAGAACCGATATTAACCGGTTTGAACTTTGAACTTTGAATTGTTCTGAACCAGTCGGAACTGGTCTGAACCAGTCAGAACCCGTAAGAACTGGCTTGAAATAGTTTGAACCTGTTTGAACTGGTTTGAACCGTAAGAACCAGTCAGCACCTGTTTGAACCCATCAGAAGCGGTTTGAACCGGTTTGAATTGGTTTGAATGAGTCAGAACCGGTTTGAACCTGCTTGAACTGGTCAGGACCATTCAGAACTGGTCTGAACCAGTCTGAATGGGTCAGAACCGGTTTGAACCAATTTGAACTGGTCAGAACCAGTTTGAACCAATCAATACCAGTCAGAACCGGTTTTAACTGGCCATAACTGGTTTGAACCAGTTTACACCCATCAAAACCGGTTTGAACCGGCCAGAACCGGTTTGCACCTGCCAGAACCGGTTTGAACCAGTCAGAACCAGTCAGGTTGAACCAGTCAGAACCGGTACAAACCGGTTTGAACCAGTCAGAACCGGTTTGAACTGGTTTGAACCAGTCAGAACTGGTTTGAACCACTCAGAACCGGTTTGCACTGGTTTGAACCAGTCAGAACTGGTTTGAACTGGTCAGAACTGGTCAGAACCAGTCAACCTGTTTGACCTGGGGTAACTGGTCACAACTGGTTTGAACTGGTTTGAACCAGGTTTAGGTGGTTTGAACCAGTCAGAACCAGTCACAAATGGTTGAAACGAGTTTGAACCTGTCAGAACCAAATCGGAAACTGTCAGAACCGGTTTGAACCAGTTTGAACCAGTCAGAACCAGGAACAACCAGTCTGAACTGGTTTGACCTGGTTTGAACTAATCAGAACCCGTCACGACTGGTTTGAACCAGTGAGACCCTGTCACAACTGGATTGAACCAGTTTGAACTGGTTTGAACCAATCAGAACTGGTCAGAACCAGTTTGATCCAGTCTGTACCGGTTTGACCTGGTTTCAATCAGTCAGAACCTGTTTGAACCAGTCAACACCCGTTTTAACCAGTCAGAACCGTTCGGAACCTGTCAACTGGTTTGAACTGGTTTGAACCAGTCAGAACCGGTGTGAAGAGTCTGGACAGCTTCCCCCATGTTAGGACACATTTCGACAGCACACACTTTGAGCAAACTACCAAGATGCCACATTAAAGCTGCATAGTCCGATGAAATATCAAATTTAAAAAAACAAAAAACAATTATCTAGATTTGATTCTACATATCTAATTTAGATACTGATGCACTTATTAAGCATTTGTTTCTGCATAGAAGACAATACTGAGTCAATTTAACAGAACCTGTTACTCCAGAAGTCTGTGGTGTCAGAGTTTAAAGCTTGCTCAAGCTAATTTTCCATGTTTGCACTCAAAATATCTCAAAAGTTTATGATTTAAAATAAAAGTAACTTTGAACTAATTTAAAGTAGATAGTAGTGATCGATCTAATATATTTATCTCAGAAAAAAATCAGAAATTCAAAACCATCGTACTATGCAACTTTAAGTGACCTATTAAAAGTATCAAACTTCTAGTAAAAGTGATTGATTGGTGGTTGCTTTATGCCGTGTCGGCAGCATAGGCCATATTCACGGGAAACTTCTAAAAGTAGTATTTGCCAACCGTTAATTTTTTTATTATTTTTTTAAGTGACTGATTATTGGATGCATTTCATGTTTCTCTTTACACTTCTTTCCTCTAGGCCCTACTTGAACCGTGTTCTCCCGACGCTTTATTTAAATTCTTTCTTTCCCCTTTTCTCCCCACTTCGTTTTGGTTTTATATTTGTTATGTTACGGTTGAATGACATCTTTTATCCACCATGACAGAATGAGGTTAACGCAACGCTCCAAGTGCTTCGTGCCAAAGACACTTGGCAAGAGGCCTCCGTTTGGGAAAGGAGCCCCCAACCACACACACACACACACGCTAAAACAAAGAAGAAAGTAACAAAATCCCCCCCCCCCCCCCGAAACACTCAATAAACCCAACCAATTTCCCCTGGTGAAACCCAGCGGGTAGATTTCATACTGTAGTTTCGGATTAACAGTCGGGGAAGCACTCGCTGTCTATAGCCGTGTTCACACACACTACTTTAGGTCGATTTAGATAAGGCGAACTAGATGAGGCGAACTAGTTGTGAAAGTATGTCGCGTCCACACATGCAGTACTTGGGGCGGTTTAAGGCGAAAGTCGATATCTGCACATGAGCGCGACCGTTCAAACCAGCACCAGTTTCGGTTAGTCGACGCCATCACGAGATTGTGTGGGTTTGACCTAGATCTGTATTGACTGAATCGTATTGTTTTGGAACTGTCCAAACTTCTGCTGGGCAGTGAAAACCTAAAGAAAAATGATGACAAAAATATCTGTGCACAGCTAGCTCTTTCATACACCAAATTATATAGTATGCGCTTGTGATCGACCAGAAAATCAACAAACTCAGCGCTGGACTGTGCATGCGTGTGATGTGCTTAAGGCGCCTCAAGTAAACCGCTACCGCCCACACACGCAAGATAGGCCGACCCAAGCTAGTTCGCTTCATGTAAACTACCTCGCGATGTGGTGTACTTGAGGCGAACTAGATGAGTCGACTCAGCCCTAATTCGCCTCAGCGTCGCATCCACATGGCCAATGTGAGTCGACTTAGATGAGGCGAACTAGTTGAGGCGACTTAAGGCCCGTGTGTGAACAGGGCTTAAGTGCACTAGGGTTGAATTGAAGTTCATTGCGCAATATGGGTCTTATGCTCAAAGCGAATTTATAGGCAGTTTAAAGTCACTCCTTTTTTACTTTGACCCAATTGAAGTCACTCCTTTTTTACTTGAAGCCGCTTGAACTCAGTCCCTTTGACTCCGACCCACTTGAATTCACTCCCTTCGACTTTGACCTACTTGAACTCACTCCCTTCGACTTTGACCCACTTGAACTCACTCCCTTCAACTTTGTCTATGGGAATTTGTTTCCCTTGACCACAAATATATGATTCTGAGCTTTCTAATTTAATGAGTGTCTATTGGCACATAATTGATTGTCTGCTTTTACATGTAAAAGCGATGGTTTGAACAAAAAACAAACATTTCTCGCCGTGAATATGGCCTGTGCTGCCAACACGGCGTAAAACAACCACCAATCAATCAATCAACCCTTCAACTTTGACCCACTTGAATTCACTCCTTTCGACTTTGACCCACTTGAACTCACTCCCTTCGACTTTTACCCACTTGAAGTCACTCCCTTCAACTTTGACCAACTTGAACTCACTCCCTTCGACTTTGACCCACTTGAAGTCAATCCCTTCAACTTTGACCCACTTAAATTCACTCCCTTTGACTTTGACCCACTTGAACTCACTCCCTTTGACTTTGACCCACTTGAACTCACTCCCTTTGACTTTGACACACATGAAGTCACTCCCATCGACTTCGACCCCCTTGAACTCATTCCCTTCGACTTTGACCCACTTGAACTCACTCTCTTCGACTTTCGAACACTTGATGTTGCCCCCTTTGAATTTGACCCATTTGATCTCACTCCCTTTGACTTTTGCACACTTGAAGTCACTACCCTCGACTTCGATGCACTTGAACTCACTCCCTTTGACTTGTACCCACTTGAACTCACTCCCTTCGACTTTGACCCACTTGAACTCACTCCCTTCGACTTCGACCCACTTGAATTCACTCCCTTCGACTTTGACCCACCTGAACTCACTCTCTTCGACTTTGACCCACTTGAACTCACTCCCTTCGACATCGACCCACTTGAACTCACTTTGACTTTTACCCACTTGAACTCACTCTCTTCGACTTTGACCCACTTGAAGTCACTCCCTTTGACTTCGACCCACCTGAACTCACTCCCTTCGACTTCGACCCACTTGAACTCACTCCCTTCGACTTTGACCCACTTGAACTCACTCACTTGACTTTTACCCACTTGAACTCACTCCCTTCGACTTTGACCCACTTGAAGTCACTCCCTTTGACTTCGACCCACTTAGACTCACTCCCTTTGACTTTAACACACATGAAGTCACTCCCATCAACTTCGACCCCCTTGAACTCATTCCCTTCACCTTTGACCCACTTGAACTCACTCCCTTCGACTTTGACCCACTTGAACTCACTCCCTTCGACTTTGACCAACTTGAACTCTCTCCCTCCGACTTCGACCCACTTGAACTCACTCCCTTTGACTTTGACCAACTTGAACTCTCTCCCTTCGACTTCGACCCACACACCACCACCGCACACACCACCACACACCAGCACCACACACCACCACCACCATTCACCACCACCTCCATCACACACCATCATCACCATTACCATCACCACCACCACCACACCACCACCACCACACACTACCACCCCACACCACCACCACACACAACTACCACACACTACCACCACCACACACCATCCCCAACCACCACACACTATCACCACCATCACCATTACCATCACCACCACCTCCATCACACACCACCACCACACACTATCACCACCACCACCACCACACACTACCACCACACACCACCACCACACACAACCACCACACACTACTACCACCACACACCATCCCCAACCACCACCACACACTATCACCACCATCACACACCACCACCACACACCAACACCACACACCACCACCACACACAACCACCACACACTACCACCACCACACACCATCCCCAACCACCACCACACACTATCACCACCATCACACACCACCACACACCACCACCACACACCACCACCACACGCCACAACCACACACCACAACCACCAACACACACATCACCAACCACCACCACACCACCACCACACACCACCACACTCCACCACCACCACACACCACCACACTCCACCACCACCCACTACCACCCCACACCACCACCACACACAACTACCACACACTACCACCACCACCACACACCATCCCCAACCACCACCACACACTATCACCACCATCACACACCACCACCAACCACCTCTACACACCACCACCGCACACACCACCACCACACACCACCACCACCATTGACCACCACCACCACCACACACCACCACACTCCACCACCATCCACTACCACCACACACCATCCCCAACCACCACCACACACTATCACCACCATCACACACCACCACACACCACCTCCACACACCACCACCGCACACACCACCACACACCACCACCACACACCACCACCACCACCACCACCACCACCACCACACACCACCACACTCCACCACCATCCACTACCACCACACACCATCCCCAACCACCACCACACACTATCACCACCAGCACACACCACCACACACCACCTCCACACACCACCACCGCACACACCACCACCACACACCACCACCACCATTCACCACCACCACACACCACCACCACCACCACACACCACCACACCTTCTCGCACTATCATTCTCGCTTTATCATTGTAGTTCTTATCGTTCTTGTCGATTAATCCACGAAATAAAACTACATCTAATTTGGTGTCCAAATTTTGTTTATTAATTTTTACCTTTATTATTATCACCAGTGGTTGACATGTCTTTCTGATTAATAAGCCTTGTGACAATGGCACATCGTGTTGATATTAGTATCTCTGCCATCTGCCTGTGACATTTCCGGTTTCTGGTCGGCTATTTGAGTCCAGCAGGTGGCATGGACCGTGGAGATGTTTCTGCAATAAATATTTAAAATTCAAGATTGGTTTCTTTGTTGTAGTTGTATGTGCTAGCAGCATATAAGGTCCTCAAAATGGGAAATCAACGGGATGATTGTGTTTTGGCCGCCTGTTTCCGGTCAGGGACGTCATGGATTTAATCCCCAACAGAGTCAAACCAACAACTTACTAAGTTAATACTAGCACTTGTCATCACTAGGAAAGGGCAAGGATTGTTTGGTTAGCTCACTTTTAGGATATTGTGGTGGTACGCATATCATCATACACATATACATATATATAGATACTAATTCTTGCATTAAGATAGTGGAGACAAGTAGTACGAATATTAGATTGGTATCTCAAAAAACAAGTAGTACGAGTATGAGATTAGTATCTTAAAAAACAAGCAGTGCAAGTATGAGATTAGTATCTTAAAAAACAAGTAGCATGAGTATGAGATTAGTAGCTAAAAAAACAAGTAGTACAAGTATGAGATTAGTATGTAAAAAAACAAGTAGCATGAGTATGAGATTAGTAGCTCAAAAAACAAGTAGTGCAAGTATGAGATTAGTATCTTAAAAAACAAGTAGCATGAGTATGAGATTAGTAGCTCAAAAAACAAGTAGTACAAGTATGAGATTAGTATGTCAAAAAACAAGTAGTATGAGTATGAGATTAGTATCGTAAAAAACAAGCAGTGCAAGTATGAGATTAGTATCTTAAAAAACAAGTAGTACGAGTATGAGATTAGTATCTCAAAAAACAAGTAGTGCAAGTATGAGATTAGTATCTTAAAAACCAAGTAGTGTGAGTATGAGATTAGTATCTTAAAAAACAAGTAGTACGAGTATGAGATTAGTATCTGAAAAACCAAGCAGTATGAGTATGAGATTAGTATCTTAAAAAACAAGCAGTGCAAGTATGAGATTAGTATCTTAAAAAACAAGTAGTACGAGTATGAAATTAGTATCTCAAAAAACAAGTAGTGCAAGTATGAGATTAGTATCTTAAAAACCAAGTAGTATGAGTATGAGATTAGTATCTGAAAAAACAAGTAGTGCAAGTATGAGATTAGTATCTTAAAAAACAAGCAGTGCAAGTATGAGATTAGTATCTTAAAAAACAAGTAGTACGAGTATGAGATTAGTATCTCAAAAAACAAGTAGTGCAAGTATGAGATTAGTATCTTAAAAACCAAGTAGTATGAGTATGAGATTAGTATCTGAAAAAACAAGTAGTGCAAGTATGAGATTAGTATCTTAAAAAACAAGTAGTATGAGTATGAGATTAGTATCTCAAAAAACAAGTAGTGCAAGTATGAGATTAGTATCTTAAAAAACAAGTAGTGCGAGTATGAGATTAGTATCTTAAAAAAACAAGTAGTACGAGTATGAGATTAGTATCTGAAAAACAAGCAGTACGAGTTGAGAAGTATCTTAAAAAACAAGCAGTGCAAGTATGAGATTAGTATCTTAAAAAACAAGTAGTACGAGTATGAGATTAGTATCTCAAAAACCAAGCAGTATGAGTATGAGATTAGTATCTTAAAAAACAAGCAGTGCAAGTATGAGATTAGTATCTTAAAAAACAAGTAGTACGAGTATGAAATTAGTATCTCAAAAAACAAGTAGTGCAAGTATGAGATTAGTCTTAAAAACCAATATATGAGTATGAGATTAGTATCTGAAAAAACAAGTAGTGCAAGTATGAGATTAGTATCTTAAAAAACAAGCAGTGCAAGTATGAGATTAGTATCTTAAAAAACAAGTAGCATGAGTATGAGATTAGTAGCTCAAAAAACAAGTAGTACAAGTATGAGATTAGTATGTCAAAAAACAAGTAGTATGAGTATGAGATTAGTATCTTAAAAAACAAGCAGTGCAAGTATGAGATTAGTATCTTAAAAAACAAGTAGTACGAGTATGAGATTAGTATCTCAAAAAACAAGTAGTGCAAGTATGAGATTAGTATCTTAAAAACCAAGTAGTGCGAGTATGAGATTAGTATCTTAAAAAACAAGTAGTACGAGTATGAGATTAGTATCTGAAAAAACAAGCAGTACGAGTATGAGATTAGTATCTTAAAAAACAAGCAGTGCAAGTATGAGATTAGTATCTTAAAAAACAAGTAGTACGAGTATGAGATTAGTATCTCAAAAAACAAGTAGTGCAAGTATGAGATTAGTATCTTAACAACCAAGTAGTATGAGTATGAGATTAGTATCTCAAAAAACAAGTAGTGCAAGTATGAGATTAGTATCTTAAAAACCAATTAGTATGAGTATGAGATTAGTATCTCAAAAAACAAGTAGTGCAAGTATGAGATTAGTATCTCAAAAAACAAGTAGTACGAGTATGAGATTAGTATCTCAAAAAACAAGTAGTACGAGTATGAGATTAGTATCTAAAAAAACAAGTAGTGCAAGTATGAGATTAGTATCTTAAAAAACAAGTAGTATGAGTATGAGATTAGTATCTTAAAAAACAGGTAGTACGAGTATGAGATTAGTATCTTAAAAAACAAGCAGTACGAGTATGAGATTAGTATCTTAAAAAACAAGTAGTGCAAGTATGAGATTAGTATCTTAAAAAACAAGTAGCATGAGTATGAGATTAGTAGCTCAAAAAACAAGTAGTACAAGTATGAGATTAGTATGTCAAAAAACAAGTAGTACGAGTATGAGATTAGTATCTTAAAAAACAAGTAGTACGAGTATGAGATTAGTATCTAAAAAAACAAGTAGTGCAAGTATGAGATTAGTATCTTAAAAAACAAGTAGTATGAGTATGAGATTAGTAGCTCAAAAAACAAGTAGTACAAGTATGAGATTAGTATGTAAAAAAACAAGTAGTACGAGTATGAGATTAGTATCTTAAAAAACAAGTAGTACGAGTATGAGATTAGTATCTTAAAAAACAAGCAGTACGAGTATGAGATTAGTATCTCAAAAAAACAAGTAGTGCAAGTATAAGATTAGTATCTCAAAAAACAAGTAGTACGAGTATGAGATTAGTATCTAAAATAACAAGTGGTACGAGTATGAGATTAGTATCTCAAAAAACAAGTAGTGCAAGTATGAGACTGAGATTAGAATCTACCAAAAACTGCTTCCGCGAGTGGCAAGTCCCGCCCAGCACAGGTGGGGGGGGTGGGGTCGGTGAGTGGGGAAGGAGGGACGAGTGCATGATGGTACACGCCCCCCACCTCCACCTCAGCCGAAACTTATTACACGTGATAAAGGGTTTATCACTATCCATATATAAATATACACATCACATATACTTATGTTGTGGGGGTGATGAAAATGGGAAGTATTGTGCCTAGAGTGGGACTCGAACCCCCATCTCTTTGCATTCTGGGCCAGTGTGCTAACCATTACACCACCTAGGCTCCCTGATATCACCACACTACCCACGCCTACCTGTCTATGTGGTTACTTGCCTGAGAGGTCAGCGCAGCCTACTACACTGTCATGATTGGTTGTTGGAGTTTTACGTCCTGGCTGGTCATATAAGGAAAACCAGGTTGCCAGCACCATGACCTGATATTCCACTCAGTCACATTATCCTGACACTGAACCAACCAGTCCTTGCCTTATCCTAATAATGCTGAGCGCCAGGCTAGGAAGCGACAAGTGAAGAGTTCAGGAGTAAAACCAGATAAACGCCAATCCAAAAATGTAGTTTAAATAACAGATTTTTACCTGAAAATAATTTTAATTCTCACTAATTCCACTTTTCATATGATCACATGCTTATGGAGCAATGAACCAAAAAGAAGGAATTAAAAAAACTAACTTTCTGAAGGTTTGATTCCAATGTTAATCTCCATTTCTGGATTGGCGTTTACTTGGTTTTGCACCTAAACTCTTCAAGTATCAATTGTTTAAGTCACCGGTTTGTTTCGACCAGGGTTCAAACTCTCAACTCATTCGGATCATCCTGTCTGGTCTAGACATAGATGCATGCATGCATATATATATATATATATATATATATATATATATATGTATATATATATATATATGCACATATACACATGTCATCAGTTATATGCACATATATATGCTCCACATATACAGGCATACATATATATGTTTATAGGAAGTATAATTAATTATGCGGTTATAAATAGGCGGAGGGTAGCCCGTTTATTATTATTATGATTTTTTAATTCGCTCGCTGTATTATGTCCAACTGTTCACTTGCCTGGATTTGCCCCGGGTTGCCTCTGGTAGCGCCACCACCGGCAAATTCCGGCATTGAGCTCGGCAGGCTAGTTAGTCACTAGCCCACTGGATTTCAAACTTTTACCGATAAGCCTGTATTATGTTTGCCAAGATGCAGAATAAAGTATCCGACCCATCACCTGTTTGTCTCTCTCTCTCTCGCCGTGAGTATGGCCTATGCTGCCGACACGGCGTAAAGCAACCACCAATCAATCATCAAAACTCTCTCTCTCTTGTTACGTAGCCCAACTTTATATATGTATACATATACATATAATAATAAGTAATATTCCCTTACGTATCCTTATACTCGCATCATACATTATACATCACATATATATACATATAATGATATACACTTATGGTAACTTGCAAAAGCCAGCAGCACTTCAACACTTTTGCAGGCAGCTTTCATGAAATGGACCGACTCATGGACACAACTCTCACAGCAGAAAGCTAAATGGAGAGCGGCAGTCAAGTAATGAAAGCAGTCTTTGTCGCATCGCGACCGACAGCATGATGATAATATATACATATATACATATAATGATATACATAAGTGTATATATACATATATGCATATATACCTATGCATATATACATGTATATACATATATCTGAATATATATACACTTCACACATATATTCATGGATGCATATATATGTGTATATATATATATATATATATATATATGCTCATTTGACCAGACGGGATGGTTGAATGAGTTAGAGCGTCCGTCTCCGGTGTTGGTAGATCGTGGGGTCATGGGTTCGAGCCCTGGTCGAATCAAACCAATGACTTAAAAATTGATACTTGTCGCCTCCTCGCCTGGCACTTGGCATTATTAGGATAGGGCAAGGACTCGTTGGCTCAGTGTCAGGATAATGTGACTGAGTGGGATATCAGGTCATGATGGTGGCGGCCTGGTCTTCCAGTGTGGCAGCACTATAAATTCGCCATGAGTGCGCACTGTCACAAGTCGGTACCTGTCCTGATATGACCTTAGATGTTGCTAGGATGTAAAACAACAACAAACTATGCTCATTTGTATATTTTTTTTAATCTTTTATTTCTTGAAGATTGATACTGCCTATTATGGATAAGTCTGAATAGACTTGTTTTCACCATTAGACAGTTTGTCGAAAGAAAGCCCGAGCCTATACTTTTACCGACCCAAGGGATTTTTAACCTCCCACACCACATAGACATGGTATGCGAGCAACTGGCCTTTGATGACACTGTATGTTATACACAGCGATGGAAATCCAAATTGGCAGAGCTGGGGGCACGAGGAATCAAACCACCGACCTTCAGATTAGGAGTGCGACCCAGAAAAAGTCAGACACTCTAACCTCTCCACCACAGAGAACACCACAATATATATGTAGATATATATGTGTATATATATATATATATATATATATATATGCATATACATATATTGTGGCCGCCGCTCGCCAAACACATCACCATCAGTGTTTACTCAGTGATGGAACATGGCAACTAGTTTAAATCTGTGCTTGGAGAGTGAGTGGCAGATTGTCATCCCGCCTTTCACACGCACGGAGAGTGATTGCCGCTGGCAGACGACTTTAGGACACGACGGGGACCAGTCTGTCTGTATACACCCACACATATATATATATATACATATATATACATATATCTACCCACATATACAATATACATAGATACATGCACACACACACATATACATATATACACACCGATATTGTATACGCGGACTGGATACGCTATCAGCAGTATTTACCGCTTCAATCTGGATATCAGTCGCTCTTACAGGCACTTAAAGTGATATACCTTAACGGATATAGTACGGGTCATACCGCTGAATATATCACAAGGACAGAACGCGAGCAAGCCGTGCCCCCTGGCGTCCATTCACGGTGACTACTATCGCTGCATGTCGCTAATCTTATAAAAAGAAGTCGCTGTCAATCACAGCCTTTTTTGATTTGTGTGAATTTTTCTATTATTTTTTGTATTAATTCAGACGTACACTTGGTCACATTTTTTGCTGCTGATCGGTCACAATAAAGACGTACACTTGGTCACCTTTGTTGCTGCTGATTGGTCACAGTCTACTGGTGCGAATTGACAGGCGGTGAAATATTGACTGTTTTTGGTTATAGCCACGAATTGTGTAGTCTGTAGTGTTTCGGCCTAGTGAACTGCACTTGGTGATGAGTAGACGTTATTTTGTGAGGAGTGTTGGGTGAGTGGAGGAGGTGGAGAGAGAAAAGTACACAATGAGCAAAAAGAAAGCAAAAAGAAAGCAACGCTAACCAAACCGATCTCCAACCATATCCAATATAGGGTGCGCGAAGAGCAGATGTTTTTTTTACTATTGGTGCAGATGCCATGAAGCAGGAGTAGATGACAGTAAACGACAGTAGACGATTGTAGACGACAGCAGACGACAACAGCCGCCAGTAGACGACAGTAGCTGACAGAAGGTGGCAACAGACGACAGCAGATGACAGCAGACAACAGCAAACAACAGCAGACAACAGCAGATGACAGCAGCCGATAGCAGCCGACAGCAGCTGACAGCAGACAACAGCAGCCGACAGCAGACGACATAGCCAACAGCAGCTGACAGCAGACAACAGCAGATGACAGCAGACGACATAGCCAACAGCAGCTGACAGCAGACGACAGCAGCCAACAGCAGCTGACAGCAGACAACATAGCCAACAGCAGCTGACAGCAGATGACATAGTCAACAGCAGCTGACAGCAGACAACATAGCCAACAGCAGCTGCCAGCACACGACATAGCCAACAGCAGCTGACAGCAGACAACAACACCCAACAGAAGGCGGCAACAAACTACAGCAGATGACAACAGCCGACAACAGACGACAGCAGACGAGAGCAGACAACAATAGCCGACAGCTAACAACTAGATGACCAAGTGCAGATAGCAGAAGACATCAGACGAGAGACGACAAAGAGACGACGATACACGACGACAGAAGACAACGACAGCAGACGAGGCATACAAAGATGACGGATAAGGGCAATGGCGACGCAACGACCAAGGCGCAGCCACTTCCGGTGCACGAGGAACCGGAAGTGGGCGAGGACGACAATCGTGCCCCAGAGCGCGAGACATGGGGGGCCAAGGTGGACTTCCTCATGTCGTGTATCGGGTTCGCTGTGGGACTCGGCAACGTCTGGAGGTTCCCCTACCTGTGCTACAAGAACGGCGGAGGTGAGTGGTCGCTACGTCACTTTCAGTCTCTCCTGTCACTTCCTCCGTCTCCTCTTCCTCATCCTGTCCTCTTTCTCTTCCCAATTTCCGTCCTCCTCCTCCTTCCTCTCCTTATTCCGATTATTCTTATCCCTCTTCTCCTCCCCTTCCCCCTCCTTCTCCCCTCCTCCTCCCCTCCTCCTCCCTTCCTCTTCCATCTCCTTCTTCCTATCTACCTTCTTTTCCTTCTCCACCTCTTCCTCTTCTTCTTTCCATCTCCTTCTCCTCCCCTTCCTCGTCCTGTCATCCTTTTCTTCCCCCTCCTCCTCCTTTTCCTCCTCACCCTCCTCTTCTTTCCACTTCCTCTTCCACCCATCCTCTTGTTTCTTCTTCCTCTTCTTCCTCCTCTTCCACATCCTACTCTTTAATCTTCCTATTATTCTCCCTCTTCTACCTCCTATATCCTCCCCAACTTCCTCCTCCGTCCTCGCTGTCTCTTGCTCCTCCTCTTGCTCCTCCTCTTGCTCCTCCTCTTGCTCCTCCTCTTCCTCCTCCCGTCATCCTTTTCTTTCCTCTCCCCTCCTCCTCCTTTTCCTCCTCACCCTCCTCTTCTTTCCACTTCCTCTTCCACCCGTCCCCTTGTTTCTTCCTCTTCTTCCTCCTCTTCCGCATCCTACTCTTTAGTCTTCCTATTTTTCTCCCTCTCCTACCTCCTATATCCTCCCCAACAGCAAGGGAAAACAAGAATTCTGAAGTGAATATATAAAGGTTCTTAGAAATGAAGCGGCTTACCATAAAGGAATATATATAGCACATAAATTATATATGTGTCCATAGACCCCTTTCAATGTTGATAAACATTGTGTATGCGCGCGCACATTGGCTTCAGAACAAAGGCACACGGCCATTGAGTTTGCCAATGCGCGTAGTGCAAAACGTCAATTTTATTCAAATTAATAGAAATAAAGAACAATAAAAACATTAATTTAATATAATCTGTTCGTTGAATATGTTATCTCTTTGTGTGCCAATCGGTTTGTTTCTAGGTGGTGTGGTTTTAGAGATATTTTACTTTTTCTGTATGAAGATGGTGCAACGCAGTTGACTCATGATTGAGTTTGCCGATAGGTGCAGTGCAAAACATCAATTTTATTAAAAATTCATAGAAATACAAAACACTAAGCATATAAATTTAATATAATCTGCTTGGTAAACATTTGATCTGTTTGTGTGCCAAGTGGTTTTTTTCTAAGTTGTGCAGTTTTAGAGATATTTAACTTTTTTTGTATGTAGATTGCTCACAGCCATTGAGTTTGCAGTGTCACCGTATGTTGTCCTGCACCCAAACTGTGCACGCATAGACCTAATTACCTATGCTGACGTCATGTGAAATAGGTCTATATGTATGTGTCAGTGAATGACAGTTTCCAGCTCTCCGACCAAATAAACCTTTTCCGAGGAACATGGGCAATGATCCATCAGAGGCAGGTTGATGGTGAAAGCCTTCTTTTCTGTTAGACCTTTTCCATACATCATGTTGCACAGTGAGCTGCTATACACACTATTAGTGCCATCATAGGGCAGGTTGGTAGTGGACATTCTATAAGACCTTTTCCACAAAGCATACTGCACAGTGAACTGCTATCCACAACATTAGTTCTCGTCCCTGCCATCAGAGGGCATTTATTTCAACTAAGGGTCTTCTTTTATTATTTCATTGACTTACAGGTAATATTCTATGCAAAATGAAGGTCTAGTAGGCTATGAAGGTCTCGACGTCACAAATTCATGCCTTTAAAACACCATATTTTTGGAATGAAAATGTAGGCCTTTTTTACTATGTCACATTAGGCCTTAATTTCTTTTATATCTATCCCTCGAAAGTGTAAGAATACCAATTCTATAAAGAAAACAACTCCTCCACTCTTTCCATAATTGTTTTTGACCATTATATACTGGAACAGTACATTGATATTGTAGTGGCCCACGGCCCTCCGACTCTCAGTCACACACGGAAGAACACCAAGATTCAATTCAGTGTACGTTTCACCCTTGGTTTATTGAACCCTCTGCTCTTCACGGCGTCAGTAGTTGTCTGACCCGCCCCCTGACTCGCCAGATCCCACATCGACTCTATAGGTGTGTGTGTGTGGGGGGGGGGGGGGGTCAGCCACACGCAGTAGAGGTCAGCCCAGTTGGGGTCTGACCGGTGGCTACCCGTGCCGCCACCTGGCGCAGTGCGTAGGTACTGCGCTGGTGCACGGCGTAGTCTCCGCTGCTACCGCGTGGTAGTAGAGCTCATGTTCAGACTACTACAATATTAATATTTGTACAGGTACCAAACTTCTTATCCGTCTTCCAAAAATCTGGAATTAGCAGAATGCCATCTATTTCTTTAATTGGCTAATTTTGTAATTTGCGGGCTGGCTGTAGTTCGCCACAAGGCCCTTTGTTTTATATATATATATAGGTATGCCTCATTGGTATGCAGGTATTGCAATACCTCAGGGAGTTTGATGCCATTGCCCTGCAGAGTTGTAAACCACTGCCTTGTGGTACAGGTTCTTGACAGAACCGAAGGCTAAGGGAGCAAACCCTGAACAGAAAACCATGTCACTGTGGCAGCATCAAGGGCGGTTGATGTATGGAACTCCCAACATCCCCCGACCAGCCACTGCAGGGACAAATAGCTTTGCTCCTGTCTGGACATGTTCTTGTCGGTGTGAAACCTCTATTTGCTCCCCGAGAGAGTGCCGCTGGTAACTTGCAAAAGCCAGCAGCACTTCAACACTTTTGCAGGCAGCTTTCATGAAATGTACAACTGCACAAAACACCATACCGGCTCGGTCATTGCCTGGGTTACCAAGGACCACGCTGCTCGAGCTCATCTTCCGTTGACAATGGAAAATCAGCTAGGAGGAACACAACACAACACAATACATACATTAAGACCGACTCATGGACATCACTCTCACAGCAGAGAGCTAAATGGAGAGCGGCAGTCAAGTAATGAAAGCAGTCTTTGTCGCATCGCGACCAACAGCATGATGATATATTGGAAAATACAGTGCCCCATTTACCACGAAGTTACGGCCATTGAGTTTGCTGATACGTGTAGGGAAAAACTTTGATTTTATTCAAAATTTATCAAAAATACATAACAATTTGGCACAAACATGGATGGATGGTTGCAATATAATAATATAATGAATATGTTTAAGACACAACTCTCCATAATTAAGCTTTTTGAGCTAAGAAACATGCAATTTCAGTCACTTTACAGGCTGATGTTTACATCGCCATTGATTAGACATAAGTAATCCTTGTTCTAAATATTAAAATGTCAAATGTGTCAACAAAAACTTGTTTCAAAGAAATATAAAACCAATATCTGACTAACCCTACTCATTTTCTAGTTTTACATATGTCATTAACCATAGGATATAAATATAAACATGAATAAAATAAGTAAAACTGACTCTGGCTATGGCTCTAACACTAGTCTGAGTGCCCGGACTTGTCTAAATCTAAATGCACATGGCATAAGATGTGCTGATTATATTGATGTAAATGGAATGCTGGATAAAAGATTAAGATCTTAATTTATTATATAATATATATTTTTTAGTTGGTATTCTATGTTTCAAACAAGAGCTGAGATGAGCTGAAACTAGCACATTTCATAACTGGACCCAGTGTATTAACATGTGCCATATGTGTTTCTCGCAAGTTTGTTTTTCTTCCACGCATACCACAATGCACCGTGCGGCTGGAATGGTGATGTAGTCTATAACAAATACGGCACATTCAAAATGCCCGGAAGCACCCAGCTTGGCGCCAAACCAGGGCGAAAGTCCGGGCAAAGTACATGAACGGAACGGCCGGACAGTGCACTGAAATAGCATAACAGAAATACTCGGCAAATTTATACAATAATTCAAATGAAGGATATACTCCGCATTTATATTCATATAATATATTGTATTACATATAAATGTGTCTATGCTTAATAAATAAAGGAAGATCAGAGACAGGAAATGAGGGAGAGAGCTGACGTTAATTTACAGCCCTCCCAGCTAACACATAATGTTAAGTAACGTCAGGCTAACGTTATTTTTTGGCAATGGTACATTATAGCGTTATTGTAGCGTTATTCAGACGTCATAGCATGTATTGTAATATGTTGTGGTCTATTGTGACTAAGACAGAGGGCAGCCATCTTGCAAGAGACTGTACAGACATGTGAGATATAAAGTATACCCGAACCTAATCCAACTTAATCTAATTGACACTAATGCCATCGTCAAAACAAAGTTGGTGATGAGGACAGGATGATCTGGGCCAACCGTCTGATGACCATTTAATCGGAAACTAACCTGCATTAAAGTGACATTCAAGAAAAGTGAGTGAATCAACTTACACATGAGGAAGGGCGACTGCAGGGCAACCAAAATCAAGGATCACAGCAAGTACCGATTACAAATATCATTGACATTGTATACCTGCTACTCAGGGAAATATTGCTATGAATCTTCCATTATCGTTTAACATGCATTGTCCTTATTATATATTTCAGTATCTTACAAATAGAAAATGGTTCTAGAATGTTATACCAAAACATCCTATTGATATTAAGGAACGTTGTCTTAATGTTATGTGAAAATGTCATAATGACATTAAAAAACGTCTATAGAACATAATAAAATAACATTATATAACATTTTTTACTCCATACAAAATAACGTTTATATGACGTGTTTTAATAATGGTATTGCGACATTTTATAGCGTTATTATGACGTCACTATGACGTTTTATTGTTAGCTGGGCTTTGCTGGGAAAACCGACCCTGCCCCCAAGCACACCTCCGACTCTTGTTCAGTAGCCAACAAGGTCATCGCTACCCTTAGATCTTTGATGGCCCTAGGGCCTACCTGCAAAGGTGTCTTGAGGTATTCGAACACCGTGGCCGCTGCCCAATCACCTCGAAAACGCAACTCTTCAATGGATGCGCCACACAAGGTGAGGAACATGCATCCGCCCCTGCATAAGGAATGCAAGGACAGATGCACTTCCCCCACCCCTGCCATCCGGCCAAAGTGCCTCAGGGTATCTTGATAGTCGTGGTAACACAGGGGTAAGGGGTAACCCCGCCCCCGACCCCGACCCCCCCCCCCCCGACCCCCGTAAGCATTCATTTAATATATATATTCTACATTAAAACCTCTCTAACCGACCACCTCTACCGATCGACCACCACCATATATCGATCGTTTTATTTGGGTCCCAAAGGACCGCCCATACAATACCATTGAAATGATAAAAAAAAACTCCCTAGAGTGACCACCTTCCTAAATGGACCATTTAAAGTCGGTCTCATGGTCAGTCGATTTAGAACAGTTTTACTGTATTACACATATGTTTTCATATATTTTCATATATATATATATATATATATATATATATATATATATATATACATACATATTTAGTAATACAACTAGGGCAGTAACACAAATCCAGCAATATAAGTAGTGAAATTAATGAGAGCTCCGATTTACAAAGGAAGTGTCATGTGGAATGAGCTCCCAACCAAAACCAGAGAAGCGGGTTCGATCCTTGCCTTTAAAAATGCATACAGAGCTCACCTGGTTATTCAGGCCCAAAACCTGGCACTGCAAATATATAATACGACCTGCTGAACGACCCATTGACTTCGCCCTCTCTCATGCCTGCTCTCTCCCTGCGTGTCCGCGCCCCCTACCCATGAACCCCTCCCCCCCCATCCACATTTGACAAAACAACTATTATAACTCAATGACTCGAGAATCACTACCCCATCTTTAGACCCATTACCACCACTACATAACTACATCTTCAACCAGCAATGCACACAATATAAACCACTATACATGCACAACATGGCACTATTTAAAGACTAACCGTTATTAAAACCAAATCTAACTGATATACACACACAGCATATGATTTAACCACTAGTGTACATTACTGCACACTCTATCTTGATGCATATAGATACCTTGCACTATGTTCAGTACATATGCTGTACACTATGCAGCATAGGCTGCTCCCCCACTTTCTTTTATGTTCAGAATGGGTTGTGCTGCACACAATGCAACATATTCCACTTCCACTATGTACAGATGAAATGCGACCACTCCGACGGCTGGAAGACCAGTGCCCCGGCGCTGACAAAATATGTATTCAGATGAATAAAAAATATTTACCAAAAAAAAGGACAATGGCTGTACTTTTTATTTGCTTTAAAAAAAAAAATAGCTTGAAATCCTTTTTTATTAAATTTTAATCAGTGTCTAGGTACCGGTCTTCTGACCATTGTTTTAAAAAGAGAAAGAAAGGTAGATGGGAACATGGGATCATGGGAACATGGGAACATGGGATTGTGGGAACATGGATGGCAACGTGGCAACATGTGAATATACCAACATGACAGAGCAGAACAAAAGGAATAGCAGTCAGCCAATAGAAATTGTTATGAGGTATAAATCTAGGACAGACAGTTGTACAGAGGTATAAATCTAGGACAGACAGTTGTACAGAGGTATAAATCTAGGACAGACAGTTGTACAGAGGTATAAATCTAGGACAGACAGTTGTACAGAGGTATAAATCTAGGACAGACAGTTGTACAGAGGTATAAATCTAGGACAGACAGTTGTACAGAGGTATAAATCTAGGACAGTCAGGGAGAGAAACTAGGACTTTAAGAGTGACTGACAGAGACTGGTGATACTGACATAGACTGAGGAGAGTAAGAGGGACAGGCAGCTGGAGGCAGAATAGGACAGGCGGGTGACAGAGAGTGAGAGACAGTGACAGCGAGAAACAAAGAGATAGAGAGGGACATCAAGACAGAAAAAAGCAGAGGGACAGAGAGATACGGAAAAACAAAATGAAAGATAGTGAAGTGAAGAGACAGATATACGGAGAGAGCGATAGACAGAGAGAGACGGGGATTCATTAGAGCTGAATTATCCGAATAGTCAAGGGACAGATGGACAGAGAACTAGAGACAGAGAGGGACAAGGAGAGACAGAGAGAGACAGCCAGAGAGAGTGAAACTGAGAGCCAATGGTAGAGAATGACAGACAGATATATATGTGACAGAGAGATAGATGGATAGAGAGGGACATAGACGGATAGAGGACGTTAATGTGAGACAGATAGAGAGATATATAGATACACGAAAGGACCGACAGGGACAGCGAAGGACAGAGAGTCAGATAGACAGAGACATATAAATATATTGAGAGCGGAAGAGAGATACATGGACAGAGAGAGACAAGATACAGTAATAGAGAGATGGAGTATTAGAAATGCAGTGATAGACAGCCACGTGGAGACAGACAGACAGAGGCAGTTATAGAGACAGTAAGAGACAGAGACAGGCAGGTAGGTAAAGAGAGGGAACAGAAAGAGACCGAGGCAGAGAATGACAGAGAGAAACAGAGAGAGACAGAGAGAGACAGACAGAGACAGAGAGAAAGAGAGAATGAGAGAGACAGAGACAGAGAGAGACAGAGAGAGACAGAGAGAGAGACAGAGAGACAGAGACAGGGAGAGATAAAGAGACATAGACAGACAGAGACAGAGACAGAGACAGAGGCAGATAGAGACAGACAGAGAGACAGACACAGAGACAGAGAAACAGAAAGAAACAGAGAAACAAAGAGAGACAGAAAGAGAGCGAAAGCGACAGAGACACAGAGGGACAGAGAAAGACAGAGAGAGACAAGGAGAGTCACAGAGAGACAGAGAGCAACAGAGAGACAGGGACAGAAAGAGACAGATAGTGAGTGACAGAGAGAAACAGACAGAGAAACAGATAGACAGACACAAAGAGACACCATACAGGTATTCATTGAAGCCACTTTGAGCTTCGGTTGGTTTGGTTCAGTGATGCTGCACACGTGCACCTTGGCATCCTGAATGGTCGCACATAACTCACATAACTCACATAACTCACATAACTCACATAACTCACATAACTCACATAACTCACATAACTCACAATGCATACTTTGACTTTGACAACCAATATATATAGCGTTGCCAGACACCCTGTGTTTAAGAAGGAATGCCATTAGTTTGGGAATGTCTAGTTTGTCTTATAACCTTTTCCCATGTCTGGATCCTGTGAAAGTACAACGTCTGAACACTTTGACTTCTGGATACTGAATGGTTTATTCCCGTCCAGGGCTCACTGAACCGCCGGCTAAACTTTCCATGACATCATCTCATTTACATACTCCTTTGTTTCACTCACTATCTAGAACATCCTGCATCTCATTAACATATATTGCCCACGTGTCTGGACGTCTATTACGCATATATCACATATCCTAGCTAATGGAATCCCGAACAAAAACTGCACCTCAATTAATACCGAATGATTTAGTATTGCAACATAAATAATTGCAGGAATAAATAATGAACAGGCTCGGTCTCTCTCATACCGCTTGCGGGATCAGATGTCACAAGGAAGATGTGATGCATCTCAATAGGGGCTGAATCGGTAGAGCACAGGCTTCCCATGTGGAATGTCGGGAGTTTGATTCTCGGTTGAGTCAAACCAATGACTTTACAAAATCAGCAGTATTAGGATAGGGCAAGAAAAGGGGCAAGGTGGTGGTGTTCTCTGTGGCAGAGTTGTTACAGTGTCGACTTTTTTCTAGGTCAGACTCCTAATCTGAATGTCAGTGGTTCGATACCCCATGCCCCCCTCCCACCTCTGCCAATTTGGATTTCCACCGCTGTGTATAACTTACAGCGTGATCAAAAGCCAGTTGCTCTCATACCATATCTATGTGGTGAGGGAGGTTAAAAATCCCTTGGGTCTGTAAAAGTGTATCCTCGGGCTTTCTATTGACAAACTGTCTAATGGTGAAAACAAGTCTATTCCGACTTATCCATGATCGGCAGTATAAATCTTCAAGAAAAGGACTGGTTGGCTCAGTGTCAGGTTAATGTGACCTTATATGACCTTAGCTGTTACCAGGATGTAACTCCAACCAACCAGTCCCATGTCACACATTGAGGCCAGCTTTATAGTGCTGCCCCACTGAGGTGCCATGCTACCAAGGCCATGGCACAATATCACACTCATTCAGATTGATTTGGCCGGGGATCGAACCCATTCCCTCCCGCACATGAACAACAAAACCTGTTCTAGGAAAATGATGTTTTCTCCCTGACTTAAGTCCTGGTCACATAGCCGTTAGTGGACGTAGGTGAACGTATAGGAGGCTAATGTAGTTGAACGTAGTTGAACATGGTTGAACGTAGTTGAACTAGTTGAACATAATTGAACATGGTTGAACGTGGATGAACGTGGATGAACATAGTTGAACATAGTTGAACGTAGTTGATTGTAGTTGAACATCGTTGAACATAGTTGAACGTACAGGCATCAATACTTGTCCTTGATGTTAACTTGGTAATAACGTTGGGTGAGCCGTGATCTCTGATTTAATTTTTGGACATGTTCAAAAGAGCGGTATGTTAGAGGCTGATTTTCGAACGTAGTAGAACATAGTAGAACGTAGTAGAATATACCTCTTAATGTACTCTAGTGTACTCTAGCATACTCTAGCGTACTTTGACCCGCACAAAACCACGGCCGTTCCGTACTTGTCCTTCATGTTAATTTAGTAATAATCTTGGGTGAGCCGTGATGTCTGATTTAATTTTTGGACATGTTCAAAAGAGCGGTACATTAGGGGCTGATTTTCGAACGTAGTAGAACGTAGTAGAATGTACCTCTTATTGTACTCTAGTGTACTCTAGCATACTCTAGTGTACTCTAGCATATTCTAGCGTACTCTAGCATACTTTGACCCGCAAAAACCACGGCCATTCCACGTCGTGAATGCCGTACATGGTCACATAGGCGTTAGTTGAAGTAGTTAAATGTAGTTGAACGTAGTGGAGGCTAACATAGTTGAAAGTAGCTGAACGTAGTTGAACATAGTTGAACGTATTTGAACATATTTGAACGTACCGGCATCCGTACTGTAATGTAATGTAATTTATCCATATCATTCGGTGGCAAAAGGTACCTTACCTTAACGTATTTCAATGTAGTTTAACAAACTTACACCACGTTTGACCCTCGTTAGCCTCCACTACGTTCAGCTACGTTCAACTACGTCCACGAACAGCCATGTGACCAGTGCTTCAGTGACTAGCATTGTGTTCTTACTGCGTAGTGTCCTGGAAATGGCAGGTTATCTGGACAAACACTTCACCTACACAGGATGGGCCCACTCCACAAAGTGTTCATTGAAGACCAGACGCGATGGCTGAATGAGTTGAGTGGCCGCCTTTCATTCTGGTAGGTCATGGGATTCGAACTCGCGGGTTCAAAACCTGGCCGAGTCAAACCAATGACTAAATCTGGATACTTGTCGCTACCTAACCTGGCACTTGGCATTGTTAGGATAGGATACAACTATAATAGGCCTTGGACCTGTTAGTCGCTCTTAATTAATAGAAATCAAGACAGTTCTTCAGATGTGGTGGATAGCAGAACTGTCACTGGTTCCAAGATGTGTGTAATGGTTGACCAGTATGCATCCAGTCGGGACTAAAAACAGTTCACCATCTCTGCTTGTACGACACTCGCTGGAAAGTCATTCTGTTGCGCCGTAGGTCCAGCCCGAAGTACCGCTTCTTCAGCTTCAGAGAGTGTCCTCTGGTCCTGGTGTTGGAGTCTCTGATAAGGGGGGCTGTCTGTCTTGTAGATTACCATGGAGATTTCTTTTTTTTTCCACGATTAAAATTTCCTCTGCTTGATCAACTGATTGATTGATTGATTGGTGGTTGCTTTACGCCGTATCGGCAGCATAGGCTATATTCATGGCGAGAAATGTTTGGTTTTTGTTCAAACCATCGCTTTTACATGTAAAAGCAGACAATCAATTATGTGCCAATTGACACTCATTAAATTAGAAAGCTCACAATCATATATTTGATCAACTAATGTACCCCAAAAAAGAAATAGCCACCTAGTTCTCCTGTAATTTTCCACATAAATTGAGGGATGGTGATTGGTGATTGCTTAATGCCATCTCAACAGAGCGACACAGAGAGAAAGAGACAGACAGACACAGAGACAGAGAGAGAGAGAGACAGACAGAGACAGAGACAGAGAGAGAGACAGAAATAAAATAAACAAGAGGTGGCCGAATAAATAATAATAATAAAGCAGGCACCGCCAATTTATATTCATATAATAAATTATATTACAAATATATACAAGGACTCCAGAATTGTGTGTCTACTCATCTTTAATATCAGTTCCATGTATTTATCAATATCCAAACCAGAGTACAACTAAAAAAAAACAACATCGATTTATGAAAAAAATTATCTTCACTAATACATATAAGTATTCACTGCATATCATTTCAATGCCAGTAATCGGAACCACTACACCCAGTGATTGACAGGGCAGTTTCCATAACAACTTCCTTGTCAGTGTTTTGTAGACAAGACGCCACAAACCAGATATGGTAAGATATTATCTCAGTAGTAACAGTCTAATCTCAGTCCTGATAGGAAGTCACACGGAGAGACTATAAACGTCAACATTTGGCGCGGCATTACAGTATAACCCCCTTAAAACAAACCTGAAGGGACCCTATAAATTTGTTTGGATTAACCGATCATTGGTTTAACCGAGCTTTGGCTTTGACTTTGACTTTGAGTAAGCGTGTATTGCACATGTAATAATATACAATGGGTGTGGACACTTTGATTATTGTTTATCTATGTACAGTATATCCCCGCTAAACCAAGCTCCGTTAAACCAAACGATCGGTTAATCCAAACTTTTTTCAGCGGCCCGCCAAAATACTACCATTTATCATATAAAAAAGTCAGTGGGGTCTCAGATGACCTTATAACCACATGCAAGTTTGGTTTAACCGTACCGGAAGTGCCCTGGGGCCCGACAATTTTGTTTGGATTAACCGATAATTTGGATTAACCAACTTTGGTTTAACCAACTTTTGTTATATGATAAATGGTAGTATTTAGCCGGGCCACCGAAAAAAGTTTGGATTAACTGATCGTTTGGTTTAACCGAGCTTGGTTTAACGGTGTTGTACTGTATATGGCTTTCCTAAGTAGGTCACATGTCCCAAATAAGGAGTGGGAATGGGTCAAGCGTCTATTACGTTCTTCTAAATTAGTTTTCACTGATGTGTACATTTAGTTTTGTTGGGTTTTGATTTTGGTACATTAGTTGATTAAGCAGGTGAAATTTCAATGACGGACAATTGGTCTTCCTCATTCCACTGCTCCTTGCCCTATCCTAGTAATGCTGGACGCCAGGCTAGCCAGCGATAAGTATACATTCTTAATAGTCATTGGTTTGACTCGATCAGGGTTTGAATTGGTGGGTATAAATCCCAGGACCTACCAGAAAGGGAGGCGGGCGCTCAACTCATTTCGCCATCCCAACAACTGACCCTGGTCACTGAACCATGACCTCGGCAGTAACCATAGTAACCACCCTCCCACTTACCTGTCTGGTGTAGTACTTAGAAATGAAGCGGTTGTAGTCGTACATTTAAAATATATTCTATATTTTGTTAGCAATTATCTAAATAGAACCAGTCTTGCCCAAAGCTACCCACCGTCAAATGCTCTCCAGCACACTCTTGTTAGAATCCTCTATTTATATAACCAAGAATGTGGCTGGAGAGTGACAGAGCAAGAACTCAACGGGCTCTGTGTGCGATGGCTGTAAGTGGGAGGGGGGCTACTATGGTTACTGCCGAGGTCATGGTTCAATGACCAGGGTCAGTTGTTGGGATGGTGTGCAGAGCTGTGACAGGGTGATTGACAGGAGCACATACATATTGGAAGTGGTATTTTATCTCATGTAAAATATTTCCTAGCATCCCTCTCTCCATCCCTCTCTCCATCCTTCTCTCCATCCTTCTCTCCATCCTTCTCTCCATCCTTCTCTCCATCCCTCTCTCCACCCCTCTCTCCATCCTTCTCTCCATCACTCTCTCCATCCTTCTCTCCATCCTTCTCTCCATCCTTCTCTCCATCCTTCTCTCCATCCCTCTCTCCATCCTTCTCTCCATCCTTCTCTCCATCCCTCTCTCCATCCTTCTCTCCATCCCTCTCTCCATCCTTCTCTCCATCCCTCTCTCCATCCCTCTCTCCATCCCTCTCGTCATCATTCTACCATCCTTCTCTCCATCCCTCTCTCCATCCATCTCTCCATCCTTCTCTCCATCCCTCTCTCCATCCTTCTCTCCATCCTTCTCTCCATCCCTCTCTCCATCCTTCTCTCCATCCCTCTCTCCATCCCTCTCTCCATCTATCTCTCCATCCTTCTCTCCATCCTTCTCTCCATCCTTCTCTCCATCCCTCTCTCCATCCTTCTCTCCATCCTTCTCTCCATCCTTCTCTCCATCCCTCTCTCCATCCCTCTCTCCATCACTCTCTCCATCACTCTCTCCATCATTCTCTCCATCCTTCTCTCCATCCCTCTCTCCATCCCTCTCTCCATCCCTCTCTCCATCACTCTCTCCATCCCTCTCTCCTCCACTCTCCCCATCCCTCTCTCCATCCCTCTCTCCATCCTTCTCTCCATCCTTCTCTCCATCCTTCTCTCCATCCTTCTCTCCATCCCTCTCTCCATCCCTCTCTCCATCCCTCTCTCCATCCTTCTCTCCATCCTTCTCTCCATCCTTCTCTCCATCCTTCTCTCCATCCTTCTCTCCATCCTTCTCTCCATCCCTCTCTCCATCCCTCTCTCCATCCTTCTCTCCATCCCTCTCTCCATCTTTCTCTCCATCCTTCTCTCCATCCTTCTCTCCATCCCTCTCTCCATCCATCTCTCCATCATTCTCTCCATCCCTCTCTCCGTCCTTCTTTCCGTC
>CM059202.1:41939751-41995486 GCA_030323885.1 Branchipolynoe longqiensis
GACGCTCTAAGTTATACACAGCGGTGGAAATCCAAATTGGCAGAGGTGGGGGCACAGGGAATCGAACCATCGACCTTCAGATTAGGAGTCCGACCTAGAAAAAAAGTCAGACACTCTAACCACTCCGCCACAAAGAAGACCACCATCGCAGCCTAGTTAGAACAGAATGTTGTCATCAATGTGTTGACTTATTCGCTACAGTTGGACCCAAACTCAAATTTGTCGCTGTCACTTGTTGTCCTATATACTTCAATTGTTCACATCTGTCAATGTCATCAACCCATAGTGGACTGGTTATACAGTAAAACACCGTACCCACAGAAACTTGTTCTTAAAACAACAACAAAGTTTCTTTTCCCAGGCGCATCTTCGTCAATCAGAACCAGCTGGAAAGTCACGTGATTCACTGACATTGATTATATTCTTACATCCACGCAAAGAAATGTAGGTGGCTTTATTTAGTTAGCTGACCAGATGCGATGGCTGAATGAGTTGAGCGTCCGTCTCCTGTTTTGGGAGATCGGGGGATCCGAACACATGGGTTCGTGGGTTCGAACCCTAGTCGAGTCAAACCAATGACTTAATAATGTATACTTGTCGCTTCCTAGCCAGGCGCTTGGCAATATTAGGATAGGGCAAGAACTGGTTGGCTCAGTGTCAGGATAATGTACCAACCAGTTCTTGCCCTATGCTAATATTGCCGAGTGGCTGGCTAGGTAGCGACAAGTATACATTATTAAATCATTGGTTTGACTCGACTAGGGTTCGAACCCACAAACCCATGTGTTTCCCAAAATCTCCCAAAACAGGAGACGGACGCTCAACTCATTCAGCCATCGCGTCTGGTCAGCTAACTATGCTCATGGTGCTGGCGGCCTGGTCTCCCATTGGGGCAGCACCATAAAGTCACCATGAGGGTGGACTGTCACAAGTCAGTACCTGTCCTGATATGACCTTTGATATTGCTAGGATGTAAAACAACAACAAACAAAACAAATTTAGTTCGGATACTTAGAGGGTACTTAGAACTCTCTAGGAAAGTAAAAGGAGGGGTGGAGGCAGACGCAAGTTCTCGCCACTATTGATCCATGTCCACCTTTTGCTGCAGCGGTTTTTCTTTTACAAGATGGATGAAGGCTGCGTTACATTTATACAGACAACCTTCATTAATCTGACCCTGTTTAATTCCATGACCTCTCAGGCCGAACTTATCCCAACAAACACCAAGCACAACACATGATTATGTTACATATATCCAGACAGCCTTCGTTAATCTGACCCTGTTTAATTATATGACCTCTCAGACCAAACTTATCCCAACAAACACAAAGCACAACACAGGATTCATCATCATCATGCTGTCGGTCGTGATGCGACAAAGACTGCTTTCATTACTTGACTGCCGCTTTCCATTTAGCTCTCTGCTGTGAGAGTGATGTCCATGAGTCGGTCTTAATGTCTCTCAGCTTCAGGTTTCTCTTGATGGTATCCTTGAACCGGAGACGAGGGTGCCCTCTCTTACTGTAACCAGGGCCGCGTTCAGGGTCCGTCTCGGAGGCGCCTCGGTGACGTCTCGGCGATGCTTTTTGGTCTATTTCCGTTCAGGGTGCGTCTCGGAGACGTCTCGGAGACGCCTCCCTTTTCAGGTTGGAGACAAAAAGCGCCTCGAAAATGGCCGCCGCATGCAGTGGTTTCATCCAATCAGAGCGCAGCATTTCGATGCAAATGGCCGCCTCCTATGGGGGCGGCCATTTTCGAGGCGACCAACTGGCTGTTGTTGTTCAGACTAGCCTGACGTCACGGGCGCCTCCGAGGCGCCTCCGAGACGGAGCCTGAACGCGGCCCAGAAGACAGTTGAGAATAGAGGATCTGCTTTGGTAGCCTGTCTGATGACATCCTCATGAGGTGTCCAGTCCACCGGAGATTCTTTTTGATCAGAAGATCTTCCATAGAGGGCAGCCCCGTCCGTTCGAAGACACAGGATTATGTTGCATATATCCAGACAGCCTTCGTTAATCTGACCCTGTTTAATCTCATGACCTCTCAGCCCGAACTTATCCCAACAAACACAAAGCACAACGCATGATCATTCCACACATATACAGCAACCCTCGTTAATTTGACATTGTTTTTTTTGTTTTGTTTTTTTGGTCAATTAGTTGTTTAAGCAGGGGAAATTTCAGTCATAGATGACTGGTCTTCCTCATTTCACTGCTGGTTGGTAGAAAGCCCGAGCCTACACTTTTACCGACCCAAGGGATTTTTAACCTCCCACACCACATAGACATGGTATGAGAGCAACCAGCCTTTGATGACGCTGTAAGATATACACAGCGGTGTAAATCCAAATTGGCAGAGGTGGGGGCACAGGGAATCGAACCGCCGACCCTCAGATTAGGAGTCTGACCTAGAAAAAAGTCAGACACTCTAACCACTCCGCCACAGAGAACGCCAATTGTCATTCCAGCAACCCAGGTATGCTTCCCTTAATAAATGTTCAATTGTTATTCCAAAATCTCTTGTGTATTTCATTTAATACTTGTCCAATTATCACTCCAACAACTCTTGTATATTTCTATTAATATTTGTTCAATTTGATTGAAATGTACCTCTTATTGCGTGCAAAAATATAATAATTGATTATACATCCTGGAGACCAGTACCTTGGAGCCGACATAAGATTATTCAATAGAATAAATGTTTTAATCGTTATCTGAAATGCAGGCCTTACAGCCTACTAGGGCAGTGGAGGATATATAAAACACATGTAAGACATAATAATATATGCCAGTCTCTTTGAGTTAAAATAGTTTATATCTCTTTATTTTCTATACACGTTTTATTTTCCTTTTGTACCTTTATCCGACAATGTCGCCAATGTCACAAATTCTGGGAACAAAGTGGTGCATATTAAAGCTGCATAGTCCGATGAAAACATCAAATTTTTAAAGCCAAAACACTTATCTAGACTTGATTCTACATATTCAACTTAGACATTGGGGCACTTATTAAGCATTTGTTGCTGCATAGAATGGCATAATAAGTCAATTAATAGAACCCGTTACTACTGAAGTGTATGGTGTCAGAATTTTGGCATGCATGCCAAAATTATTTTGGCATGTTTTGATATCAAATATCCCCAAACTTAGCCATTTAAAATTAAAGTTACTTCAAACTAAAGTAAAGTGGATTATAACGATTAGTATAATATATTTATCTCAGAAAATAGCAGAAACTCAAAAGCATCGGACTACGCAACTTTAATGAAGGTGGACTGTATTCAGTTTTGACGGATCATTGTCGGAGACTTGCTGTTGTATTAGGTTTCGGGTAAGTTTTTCTAGCCTTACTTTTTGCCTACCACTTCCGGTACACGTGCACTGAAGCTCCTTCCTTCGCTAGGTCCTCTCTCTGAAAGTCTCTGGGAGAACTACGTACTGCTATAGTGTTATGCCTATTTGGAGAGTGCGGAAGAAATTCGAGTATTCCGATATTGGTTGCTTGGTTTTGGGGTTTTACCTCCTAGCACCATCTAAGGTCACATCAGGACGGGTACCGACTTGTGACAGTTCACACTCATGGCAACTTTATAGTGCAGCCCCACTGGGAGACCCGACCGCCAGCACCATGACCTAATATCCTACTCAGTCACATTATCCTGACACTGAGCCAACCAGTCCTTGCCCTATCCTAATAATGCCGAGTGACTGGCTGGGAAGCGACAAGTATATATTTTTAAGTCATTGGTTTGACTCGACCGTGGTTTTTACCTAAATGCGAGTGTTCCAAGCTTGTAGCCCCTCGTTTCTGAGACTGGCTGAAGCTGTGACTTGGCGTGTTTGCACAGTTAGAGTTATAGCATGAGAAAACTGAATGTAGCATACAATGACTTTTGGGGGGGGGGGGGGGGTAAAGTATTTATTCATCTGAATATGACATTTGTCAGCATCGGAGCACTGGTCTTCCAGCCATCTTACTATTGGAATTGACAGTCTATATAATCTAAGTTTGGTCAGTGCTGTATTAGTCACAGCACTGATCCTGTAGAATTAAGGGAGTGGCTCCTGCTGTATAATGTAAGGTCACATCAGGACGGGTCCCGACTTGTGACAGTTCACACTCATGGCGACTTTATAGTGCGACTTTAAACTGCAAAAATGGGGAGCAGCACTGAGTAGAAGGTGGCGTAAAGAAACCACCAATCAATCAATTCAAACCGTGTAGAAGGTGTATACTCAGGGCAACTTAAACAATTGTTGTGGGTTACATTTTTTATCTTATAAAACAAGCTAAGTTTATAGTTGACAAGACATTTTGTCTGTGTCATATAATGTTCAATGTGTTTAAACAGATTGATAGTTGTGTAGGATGTTTGGTGTTTTGATGTTTTGTTCATGATGGTTAAGGGTGGTGGCAGGCAGGGGGGCCCATTGGGGTGGGTGGTAGGGGGGGAAAACCCACAGGAGAGCAAGCGAGAATGGGGGCTGGGGGGGGGGGGGGGGGGCAGACGCTCAGGGCTTTGCTAGTAATTACTGCAGTAGTCATTTAAGGGCCTGAATAACCAGGTGGGCTCTATATGCATTTTTGAAGGCAAGTATTGTTTGTGTTTCTCTGACTCTGATAGGGAGGTCATTCCACATGACACTACCTTTGTAGATTGGTGCTCCGATATATTTATTTGTTGAAGGGTGTGGTACATTGAGCAGAGTCGAGGCTCCTCTTCTTGTTATTCTATTTGTGCGGTCAATGAATTTTTCGTCTTTTGCGCGTTTGTGCATTAGTGCCATTAGGTGTAGGTCCCTTCGTTCTGAGACAGTATCCAATTTTGCTTTATGAGGTTTTTACTCCGTCTACCTAGGTATCACAGTGCTAATCAGCTGTTTGCCAATATTGATGTGCCAACCTTCCTGGCTGTTATCAGGAATCTAATATTCAAATTTATTACTCGACTTGACATGTCAGAAAATGCTATAATACAGGGACTTATGAAAATAGAAGAGATTGATCTTAGATTTACATCTGCCATATGGAGGCATTGTTACAAACTACTGGATGTAGACCAACGTTTTGATATTGGTTAGTATGGTAGTATTCATACTTTTACTTCTATGTTATTCACATTTGTTTGTATATTTACCTACTATGGACCAAATTATGTAACTACCATAATCGTGAGTCTGAAATAAGGAATTGAATTGAATTGAATTTATAGTGTGTTTGGTGTGCTTGGCATGTTTGGTGTGTTTGCCTTTCACTATTTTAAGGTCACTTTATTTTCTCAATTTTTTTTTCAATTTTTTGTTTGGTACATTTTTGGTTAATTAAGCAAGAAAACTTTCAATTGCAAACAATTGGTTTTATGTATTCCACTGCTCCTTGTCCCATCCCAGTAATACCAAATGCCTGGCTAGGTAGCGACAAGTATCAATTATTAAGTCATGGGAATGGAAGAGGGGGGAATGGAAGAGAGGGAATGGAAGAGGAGGGAATGGAAGAGAGGGAATGGAAGAAAGGGGAATAGAAGTGGAGGGAATGGAAGAGGGGGAATGGGAGAGGGGGAATGGAAGAGGAGGAATGGAAGAGGGGGCAATGGAAGGGGAGGAATGGAAGAGGGGAATGGGAGAGGGGGGAATGGAAGAGGAGGAATGGAAGAGGGGGAATGGAAGAGGGGGGAATTGAAGAGAGGGAATGGAAGAGGAGGGAATGGAAGACAGGGAATGGAAGAGAGGTGTATGGCAGAGGAGGGAATGGAAGGGGAGGGAATGGAAGAGAGGGAAGGGAAGAGAGGGGAATGGAAGAGGGGGAATGGGAGAGGGGGAATGGAAGAGGGGGAATGGAAGATGGGGGAACGGAAGAGGGCAGAACGCAAGAGGGGGAATGCAAGAGGGGGAACGCAAGAGGGGGATGCTCGAAAAAAATACCAACATTAATCGACATTAAGCAACGTGCCAGCAATGTGCCTCCACCGCGCTTCTAACGTGTGCCGTGTCCTGCTAACGTGCCCGTAACGCGTGACCCAACACGTTGATGCGCGTTGTGGCTCGTCGAAAGTTTTGTGCATGCTCAAAACCTTCGACGCGGCCCGACGCGCGCCAACGTGTGGGTGCAGACGTTGGTGTCACTTGTACCGACGTGTACCAACGCGCCGGTAACACGTTCGTAACGCGTCCCGACGCGTCCCGACGTTTCGCCCAAAAAGGCGACACGTCGGCACGCGTCAAGGCGCGTTGGTGAGAAACGTCGTAATGTGACAGCACCATAAGGTAGATTATCATGATCAACCTAATATATTTATCTCATAAATATACCAGAAACTCAAAACCATCAAATTGAACTTTAAAAGCACTTTGACTGGACGGTGGCCAAATCGGTAGAGCGCAGGCTTCTTGTATGAAAGGTTGGGAGTTCAAATCCCACCCATGTCAAACCAATGACTTATAAAACTGATACTTGTCACTACCTAGCCTGGCGCTCGGCATTAATAGGATAGGACAAGGACTGGTTAGCACAGTATCGGGATAATGTTACTGAGTGGGAAATCAGGTCATGGTGATGGCAGGCTGGTCTCCCAGTAGGGCAGTACTATAAAATCGCCATGAGTGCATATTGTCATAAGTCAGTCCCCGTCCTGATATGACTTTAGATGTTGCCAGGACGTAAAACAACAAACAAACAAATACAAGCACTTTGCATGGACCTGTATAGCCGTGTTCACACACGGGAGTTAAGTCGCTTCAACTAATTCGCCTTGTCTAGTTCGGCTCACATTCGCCGTGTGGACGCGACGCTGAAGCGATTTAGGGCTAGTTCGCCTCATCTAGTTCGCTTCAAGTAAACCATGTCGCGAGGTAGTCTAGATGAAGCGAACTAGCTTAAGTCGGCCCACCTTGCTTGTGTGGACGGTAGCGGTTTACTTGAAGCGGATTAAGCATGTCACACTATATAATATAATTTGGCCTATGAGCCGGCTAGAGGTGCACAGATATTTTTTTCATCATTTATTTTTAGGGTTTCACTGCCCAGCAGAAGTTTTGACTGTTCCAAACCAATACGATTCAGTCCATACATATCTAGGTCGAACCCACACTCTCTCATGCCGACGTTGACTAACCGACACTGGCGCTGGTTAGTATGGACTTGCTCATGCGCAGATGTCGATTTCCGGCTTAAACCGCCCCAAGTACTGGATGTGTGGACACGACACACTTTCACGCCTAGTTCGCCTCATCTAGTTCGGCCTAAAGTTGTGGGTGTGAACACGGCTTATGATGTGCGCAGATTTCACAAGGAGCAAAACAACAGATGCATGCTGGGACTTTTTCTATTTCCCTGTCAGTCACCCAACACATGTTTCGTTACATAAACATGGATGTTAGTGCAAAGATTTGCTGAAGCGTAATATGGAATTGGCTGACCTTTCTCAACCCAGATCTCGTGTACTGAAGTGCTTCGAATCAGCATAGTTTGATGAACACCATTTTTGTTAAAGCAAGACCCTTACTGAGATTCAGAGTACGTCATCATCATCATCATGCTGTCGGTCGCGATGCGACAAAGACTGCTTTCATTACTTGACTGCCGCTCTCCATTTAGCTCTCTGCTGTGAGAGTTGCGTCCATGAGTCGGTCTTAATGTCTCACAGCTTCAGGTTTCTCTTGATGGTATCTTTGAACCGGAGACGGGGGTGCCCTCTCTTTCTGTAGCCAGAAGACAGTTGAGAATAGAGGATCTGCTTTGGTAGCCTGTCTGATGACATCCTCATGAGGTGTCCAGTCCACCGGAGATTCTTTTTGATCAGAAGATCTTCCATAGAGGGCAGCCCCATCCGTTCGAGTATTTCCTTATTCGTCACTTTGTCCTTCCAGGTTAGCCTCATGATTGAACGCAGATGTCGCATCATGAAGGCATGCAGCTTTTTCACCTGCTGTCTGTACACTGTCCAGGCCTCGGCTCCGTATTACATTTCATGAAAGCTGCCTGCAAAAGTGTTGAAGTGCTGCTGGCTTTTGCAAGTTACCAGCGGCACTCTCTCGGGGAGCAAATAGAGGTTTCACACCGGCAAGAACATGTCAAGACAGGCGCAAAACTATTTGTCCCTGCAGTGGCTGGTCGGGAGATGTTGGGAGTTCCATACATCAACCGCCCTTAATGCTGCCACAGTGACATGGTTTTCTGTTTAGGGTTTGCTCCCTTAGCCTTCGGTTCTGTCAAGGACCTGTACCACAAGGCAGTGGTTTAGAACTCTGCAAGGCAGGGCCGTCAAACTCCCTGAGGTATTGTTATACCTGCATACCTACTTCAGAGTACGTATGCACCTGGAAAACCTTGAAAACCTTTGAAAATAAACCAATGTATTCAAATGCTTGAATACCCTAGAAAATCATCTTGTGGTCTTGAAAAACCTGGAAAATGATAATTTTTATATTAAATAAACTATATACTCCTCGTACACTGCTAAATATCCACATTTGTTTAACAAATATAATAAATTACACAGAAATTGTCATCTATAATACACCTTTCAGCCAATCAATCAGAGACATGAAGGATTGACAGAACTTTGACAAAATTATTTTAGTATGTTTTCACTTCAGATATCTCAATTCAAACTTACTTCAAACTTAAATAAAAACCTAATATATTTATCTCAGAAAATTGCACAAACTCAAAATCATTGGGTTGGTTGGTTGTTGGAATTTTACATCCTGGCAACATCTTAGGTCATATCAGGATGGGTACCGAATTGTGACAGTGCACACTCGTGATGACTATAGTGCTGTCCCACTGGGAAATCAGGCCACCGGTAGGCTATGGCCATGACCCGATATCCCACTCAGTCGCATTATCCGGACACTGAGCTAACCAGTCCTTGCCCTATCCTATTATAATGCTGAGCGCCAGGCTAGGAAGTGACAAGTATCAATCACGTACGTCATTGATTTGACTCGACCGAGAATCAAACTCCCGATCTCCCACACGGGAGGCCTCCGCTCTACCGATTCGCTTACCGAGTCCAGTGCAATGTTAATCTTCAGCCGCCATAGCACATGGAGGCAAATTGGAATGCATTAATTATAACACATTGTCATGAAAGAATGAACAAAAACACTAACTTTCCCACTCACCCCAAAATACAAAAAAAAGTGACTCCAACATGATATATATATATGTATAAATATATATAATAATAATAAAATATTGATTTCCACATGACCAATGTACACACAAGTTGATATTTATATCAGTAATTTTTTCACATTTTTTCACACAGTAATTTTTTCAAAAGAGAAAGCAGAAGTACAATACTTATGAGGTGCTTTCCTCATTTAAAATTAACACAGATACATTGCTTATACGATGGAAATAATAAATAGAAAAATAGAACGCCATAGATCACTTATTTATCTGAAACCAGTTGCTCAGTGCCATCTAGTGAGCGCGTTCGAGGAAATGAGGTCGAGAGGTCAGGTCGAGGTCAACCGGGAGGCCACGGTGTGACTGAGGGTTTCTGTGTTAGGTGCCCCCTGGGGGTGGAGTGGGAGATGGGAGGTAGGGGTGGGGGCTGATGTGGGTGGTGGGGTGGGGGTTGGAGGTGGGAGTGGGTTGGGGTGGAAGGTGGGGGTAGGGTGGGCGGAAGGTTGGGGTGGAGGTGTGGGGGACGGTTCGGGTGTGAGGTGGGGGTGGGAGTAAGGGGGAGTGGAAGGTGGAGGTGGGAGATAGGGGCGGGTGGTGGGCTTGGGGTGGGAGGTGGGGTTAGAAGATGTTTTTTGTTGTTTTTCTTTGTAAAGTATTTATTCATCTGAATATGACATTTGTCAGCGCCGGAGCACTGGTCTTCCAGCCATCTTACTATTGGAATTGACATTCTAAATAATCTAAGTTTGGTCAGTGCTGTATTAGTCACAGCACCGATCATGTAAAATTAAGGGAGTGGCTCCTGCTGTATAATGTACAGCACCAGTCACTGCGGTTCATGCAAAAATTGGGAGCAGCACCGAGTAGAATATGTCTACTCACGGCAACTCAAACAATCGTTAGGGGTTACATTTTTTCTCTTATAAAACAAGCTAAGTTTATAGTTGACAAGATATTTTGTCTGTCTTATGTAATGTTCAATGTGTTTAAACAGATTGATAGTTGTGTAGGATGTTCAGTGTGTTGATGGCTTTTTCATGATGGTTAAGGGTGGTGGCAGGGGAGGGGGCCCATTGGGGTCGGTGGCAGGGAGAAAAGAAACCCAGTTGTAGTGGTGGGGATAGGGTGTGGATGGGAGATGTGAGGTGGGGTGGCAGGTGGCGGTGGGGGTAGGGTGGGAGTGGGTGATGGTGGGGTGGGGGGCTGCACATAGAGTAGAGCATCGTGTTGGGTATTATCTTCTGGTACAGGGCCTGTCACACTATGACGTATACCCTTAGAGTATGCCAACGTATGTGATTTTCAACCAAAACGTTGGCATATGTCATCATATGTAATGTTTACATTGGGCTTATGTCGGGTACGTTCCAGGTACGTCATTATACATCGTCTTACATCGCCATGCGTCAAGGTTCCGAAAAAATGTTGTGCATGTTCAAAATGTCCAACATGTGTCAACGCGTGGCTCGTACATTGGAAGTACGCTGCGTGTACATTTGGGATATGTGGGCATACGTTGGGAGTATGTTAGGGATACTTTGGTATACGTTGCTGCATGTTAGCCGTACATTCAGCCGGTGGGAACCTGCAGTCCATGTACAGTCCGCGTACTGCCAACAGATGCATTACGTACTCCTAACGTACTTCGAACGTATGCCTGCCGTATCTCCAGTGTATTTAACGTATACACCATACTTCTAGCGATGGAGTAACATATGTAACATTGGTCAGCGTCCCGGGAGCATATGCGAGGGTTTTGCAAACATTTTGCAAACGTTTTGCGAGGCACATGAACGCTCTCATACCCTAGCAATAAGTCAGAGATACGTTCTGCATACGTTACATACGTTGTGTGTACTTTGTGTGTACGTTGTGTATATGCCCATTTTTATACCCCTCCATTGAAAAGTTTGATGAATGCCGACGTACTGGCAATTTTTCTAATGCCATACGTCGTAATGTGACAGGGCCTTACCATCTGGGCAGCAGTTCTGAATCAGGTTAGTTCTGAATCAGGACTGGCACTGACTACAACGCGTATTATTGGTGAGGCAGATAGCAAGCAGCATGTCGGCCCTAAATCCCATGTCACCCAGACAGGAATGACAGGTCGTGTGGCAGGTCACAACAACAAACAAACATAAAGTTGATACTGTTTCAGCCGTTCTGATATGACCTTTGAATTTGATTTGACCTTAGGATGTAAACCAACAACAAACAGACCTATTTCTCTCTCCTCTCTCTTTCTTTCTATCTCCTTTCTCTTGATTTCTGTCTCTTTCTTTCTCTCTTTTCTCTTAATCTCTTTCTCTATTTCTTTCTTTATTTTTCTTTCTTTATCTCTTTTTATCTCACTTGTTCTTTCTTCTGTCTCTTTCTTTCTCTCTTTCCTTTTCTCTCCTTTTCTCTCTCTTTCCGTCGCTTTTTCTCTTGTAATAAATAACTTTTTCTCTTTTTCTCTCTTTCTCTCTCTCACTTTCTTTCTCTCTTTCTCTCTCGATTAAAGTTGCATAGTCCAATGATTTTGAGTTTTTTAAATTTTCTAAAGATAAATATATTAGGTTCATTGCTATAATCTACCTTACTTTAATTTGAAGTAACTTTCATTTTCAATGGTTAACTTTTGAGATATTTGAAGTGTAAACATACAGAATTAATGTCGGAAAGCATGTCAAACGCCTGACACCATAGGCTTCTGCAGTAACAGGCTCTATTAAATTGACTTATCGTTAAGCCCTTCTATGCAGCAACAAATGTTTAATAACTGCACCAATATCTACATTAGATAATTATGTAGAATCAAATTTAGATACATGTAATTGGTTTAGTTTAGTAAATTTGATGTCTTCATCGGACTATGCAGCATTAATGTTGGGATACATTATATCTAAGCTAGTTTATATAGTCATATATCATCATCATGCTGTCGGTCGCGATGCGACAAAGACTGCTTTCATTACTTGACTGCCACTCTCCATTTAGCTATCTGCTGTGAGAGTTGCATCCATGAGTCGGTCTTAATGTCTCTCAGCTTCAGGTTTCTCTTGATGGTATCCTTGAACTGGAGACGAGGGCACCCTCTCTTTCTGTAACCAGAAGACAGTTGAGAATAGAGGATCTGCTTTGGTAGCCTGTCTGATGAAATCCTCATGAGGTGTCCAGTCCACCGGAGATTCTTTTTGATCGGGCTTGACCTTCGAATGCATTGACCTTGCAGGTATCGGTGTTGCTACGACTGTTATTGCGTGTCTGTGCAATGTGTACTACATTGTGATCCTGGCCTGGGATATCTCCTACATGAGCAATTCCTTCCAGGCAGTGTTGCCATGGTCACACTGCAATAACTCCTGGAACACACCACGGTAAGTGTACAGTGTTATTATGGGCATACTGCAATAACTCCTGGAACACACCACGGTAAGGGTAGGCCTACAGTGTTATTATGGTAACACTGTAATACTTCTGGAACATGCCACGGTAGGGGTGCAGTGTTATATTATGGTCACACTGCAATAGTTCTGGAACATGTCACAGTAAGGGCACAGTGTTACTATGGTCACACTGTAATATTTCTGAAACATGCCACGGTAAGGGTACATTGTTATTATGGTCACACTGCAATACTTCTGGAACATGCCACGGTAGGGGTACATTGTTATTATGGTCACACTGCAATACTTCTGGAACATGCCACGGTACCCAGATAGCACACAGCCGTCGGCCCGACGTCGGCTATTGGTCAGACCGTCGGCACCGACTTTCCACCGTCGGGCCACCGTCGGGCCGACGGTGGTGTTCCGACTTTGGGAATCAATCCCTTTCCACTTTTGAGCCACCGTCGGGCCACCGTCGGGCCGCCGGTGGTGTTCCGACGTTAGGGTTCAATCCCTTTCCACTTTTGATTCACCGTCGGGCCTTTGTCGGCTCGACGGTGGTGGGACGCCCCAGGTTTGCATTCATTTTCCACATCTGATCCACCGTCGAGCCACCGTCGAGCCGATGGTGGTGGGCCGCGCATGCCCAGTTCTTTAAATTTGGATTTCGGCTCGAATCGCCCGCGGAACACGTGCGATTGTTGATCAGTGTTCTTTTTCTACCAATAACTCCAGAAATCCCATGAATTTTAAGGAATCATTTACCAGGTTTGTTTATTAATATGTTTAGATTATTTTGTAAAAGTTTTGTAATTTATTACGAAGTATTAATGGAATTATTCGTGTTAATACGATTTGAATTATCCGATACGGTTTGTTTTCCTCGAATCGCCACCGGAACACGTGCGATGGTTGAGCAGCGTTCTTTTTCTACCAATAACTCCAGAAATGCCAGGAATTTTAAGGAATCATTTACCAGGTTTGTTTATTAATATGCTTAGATTATTTTGTAACAGTTTTGTAATTTATTACGAAGTATTAATGGAATTATTCGTGTTAATACGATTTGAATTATCCAATACGGTTTGTTTACTTCGAATCGCCACCGGAACACGTGCGATGGTTGAGCAGCGTTCTTTTTCTACCAATAACTCCAGAAATGCCAGGAATTTTAAGGAATCATTTACCAGGTTTGTTTAGTAATATGTTTAGATTATTTTGTAAAAGTTTTGTAATTTATTACGAAGTATTAATGGAATTATTCGTGTTAATGCGATTTGAATTACCATGTACGGTAGGTTGACCAAGAACCGGTTTATCTTGGTTTTTTCCGAGAAGACATTGTCACTATAGTGTCAATACGTACAGACTATATTAAATTTATACGGTTAGGGTTCTCGATTTCTATTAATTTTGAATAAAACTAATATTTTTACACCTGTTCGTATTGACACTAGAGTGACAGTGTCTTCTCGTCGGCTCGTCAGCGGTTTCCGCCATCGGGGCGACGGCGGCAGCCACCGTCGAGTCGACCGCAGCAGCCACCGTCGGGTCGACGGCGGAAGGTTGGACAAAACAACGTCGGCCCGACGGCATTTGTCGCCGTCGGCTCGACGGCGTTTGTCGCCGTCGGCTCATCGGCGGTTTCCGCCGTCGGGGCCACGGCGGCAGCCGCCGTCGAGTCGACGGCGGGAGGTTGGACAAAACAATGTCGGCCCGACGGCGGTTTCCACCGTCGGGCCGCCAGAGCGGCCGCCGTTGGGCCGACGTTGGGCCGACGGCTGTGTGCTATCTGGGTAGGGGCGCAGTGTTATTATGGTCACACACAATAGTTCTGGAACATGCCATGGTAAGGGGACAGTGTTACCATGGTCACACTGCAATACTTCTGGAACATGCCACGGTAAGGGGACAGTGTTACTATATGGTCGCACTGCAATAACTCCTGGAACACACCACAGTAAGGGTACAGTGTTACTATGTTCACAGTGTAATACTTCTGGAACACGCCATGATAAGGGTACAGTGTTACTATGGTCACACTGCAATACTTCTGGAACATGCCACAGTAAGGGTACAGTATTACTATGGTCACACTGCATTAACTCCTGGAACACACCAAGTTATGGGTACAGCGTTATTATGGTCACACTGCAATACTTCTGGAACATGCCATGGTAAGGGTACAGTGTTACTATGGTCACACTGCAATACTTCTGGAACATGCCACAGTAAGGGTACAGTGTTACTATGGTCACACTGCATTAACTCCTGGAACACACCAAGTTATGGGTACAGCGTTATTATGGTCACACTGCAATACTTCTGGAACATGCCATGGTAAGGGTACAGTGTTACTATGGTCACACTGCAATACTTCTGGAACATGCCACGGTAAGGGTACAGTGTTTTTATGGTCACACTGCAATACTTCTGGAACACACCACGGTAGGGGTACAGTGTTATTACGGTCACACTGCAATCCCAGACAGCACACAGCCGTCGGCCCGACGTCGGCTATTGGTCGGTCCGTCGGCACCGACTTTCCACCGTCGGGCCACCGTCGGCCCGACGGTGGTGTTCCGACGTTGGGAATCAATCCATTTCCACTTCTGAGCCACCGTCGGACCACCGTCGGGCCGCCGGCGGTGTTCCGACGTTGGGAATCAATCCCTTTCCACTTTTGATTCACCGTCGGGCCATCGTCGGCCCGACGGCGGTGTTCCGACGTTAGGGTTAAACTTTTGAGCCGTCGGGCCTCCGTCGGGCCTCCGTCGGCCCGACGGTGGTGGGCCGCCGCAAGTTTGCATTCATTTTCCACACTTGGTATACCGTCGGGCCATCGTCGGCCCGACGGTGGTGTCCCGACCTTAGGTTTCAATCCTTTTCCACTTGTGAGCCACCGTCGGGCCACCGTCGGCCCGACGGTGGTGTTCCGACGTTAGGGTTCAATCCCTTTCCACTTTTGATTCACCGTCGGGCCATCGTCGGCTCGACGGTGGTGGGCCGCCGCAGGTTTGCATTCATTTTCCACGTCTGGTCCACCGTCGAGCCGACGTGGTGGGCCGCGCCTGCGCAGTTCTTTAAATTTGCATTCCGGCTCGAGTCGCCCGCGGACCACGTGCGATTGTTGATCAGTGTTCTTTTTCTACCAGTAACTCCAGAAATACCAGGAATTTTAAGGAATTATTTAACAGGTGTGTTTATTAATATGTTTAGATTATTTTGTAAAAGTTTTGTAATTTATTACAAAGTATTAGTGGAATTATTCGTGTTAATACGATTTGAATCATCCGATACGGTTTGTTTACTTCGAATCGCCACCGGAACACGTGCGATTGTTGATCACTGTTCTTTTTCTACCAGTAACTCCAGAAATCCCAGGAATTTTAAGGAATCATTTACCAGGTTTGTTTATTAATATGTTTAGATTATTTTGTAAAAGTTTTGTAATTTATTACAAAGTATTAATAGAATTATTCGTGTTAATACGATTTGAATTACCCTGAACGGAATTTTGACGAAGGACCGCCATTTTGTTTTTTTCCCGAGAAGACACTGTCACTATAGTGTCAATACGTACAGACTATATTAAATTTATATGGTATGGGATCTCGATTTCTATTAATTTTGAATAAAACTAATATTTTTACAGTGACAGTGTCTTCTCGGCTTGTAGGCCCGACGGCGTTTGTCGCCGTCGACTCGACGGCGGCAGCCGCCGTCGAGTCGACGGCGGATGGTTGGACAAAATAACGTCGGCCCGACGGCGTTTGTCGCCGTCGCCCCGACGGCGGCAGCCGCCGTCGAGTCGACGGTGAATGGTTGGACAAAACAACGTCGGCCCGACGGCTTTTGTCGCCGTTGGGCCGACGGCAGCAGCCGCCATCGCCCCGACGGTTCGGGGCGACGGCGGTGCTGCCGTCGGCCCGACGGCGGGCAGCCGCCGTCGCCACGACGGCGGGAGGTTGGACAAAACAACGTCGGCCCGACGGCATTTTCCACCGTCGGGCCGCCGGAGCGGCTGCCGTCGGGCCGCCGTCGGGCCGACGACTGTGTGCTGTCTGGGATACTTCTGGAACACACAATGGTAAGGGGACAGTGGTACTATGGTCACACTTCAATATCTCCTGTAACATGTCATGATAAGTGCATGGAGTTACTATGGTCACACTGCAATACACATGGAACCCTCCATGGCAAGGGTGCAGTGTTACCACAGTAACAATAACTCCCAGAACTCGCCATGGTAAGGGTACAGTGTTAGTTACCATGGTCACAGTAATAATCCCTGGCACACCCTGAGGTAAAGACATGGTTTGCCATGGTCACACAGTAATAATCCCTGTCACACCCTGAGGTAAAGACATGGTTTTCCATTGTCATGCAGTAATAATCCCTGTCACACCCTGAGGTAAAGACATGGTTTACCATTGTCATGCAGTAATAATCCCTGTCACACCCTGAGGTAAAGACACGGTGTTGCCATGGTCATGCAGTAATTAATAATCCCTGTCACACCCTGAGCTAAAGACATGGTGTTGCCATGGTCACGCAGTAATAATCCGTCACACCCTGAGGTAAAGACATGGTGTTTCCATGGTCACGCAGTAATAATCCCTGTCACACCCTGAGGTAAAGACATGGTGTTGCCATGGTCACACAGTAATAATCCGTCACACCCTGAGGTAAAGACATGGTGTTGCCATGGTCACGCAGTAATAATCCCTGTCACACCCTGACAAGGGAGAGGGTTAGCTCATGGAGTTAGGCAAGCAACAGATTTCATTAATAAGCTGCATGTAGTCCGATGAAGCATCAAATTTTCAAAAACCAAAATAATTATCTAGATTTGATTCTACAGATCTAACTTAGACACTGATCCATGTATTAAGCGTTATTTCTGGATAAAAGGGAATACTGAGTCAATTTAACAGAACCTGTTACTGCAGAAGCCTATGATGTCAGTTTTGGCCACATATTTTACATGTTTTCACTTCAAATATCTAAAAAGTTAACCATTTAAAATAAGTTACTTCAAACTAAGGTAAAGTAGATTATAATGATCAACCTAATATATTTATCTTTAAAAAATGACAGAAACTCAAAAGCATCTGACTATGCAGCTTTAAACAACTCTGCGAGTCTGCATTAGGGTCTTTAATTACATGTTTCTTATGAGCAAACATTTTAAAGTAAAAGAAAATGTGCTGATATTGCGACAGCATTTTGTTCTATGATACACATTGCAGCTTATAATTTGACCGCGCTTTTGATTCCAGATGTCGCACATCGTTTAACCCCAACTGCAGGAACTCAACTGTTGTCGGGGCAAACATCACCTCTGTTGGACTAGCGGAGTGTAGCCCAGTCATGACTAACTTCACACCTGTGGATCCAGTGGTCGAATTCTGGGAGTGAGTATGCACACACTGATTTGCTCTCATATGTTCCTAGGACGGAACTTCAGCTAAAGCTGAAAGATACAAACAAACAAAATCGAAACAAAAACGCAAGGGAAACTCACAAATGGAAGCACAAAAAATGACACATCAAGAAGGGGAAACAGGAAAAACAGAATGTCAGAGAAAAACTCAAATATAGAGGAGACACAATGAAAAAGAAGTAATAAAAAAGAAACCAGAAAAAATAAAACAAGAAAAAATAAAAACAAGAAAGAAGCAATAACAAAAGAAACTAGAAAAATAAAATTAAGAAAGAAGCAATATCAAAGAAACGATTGCAAAATTACAATTAAAAGGAAACAATAAAAATACACAATTTAGCAGAGACTAAAGCAATAAAAAGAAACAATGGAAAAGAAACCATAGAAAAAGAAACCATAACAAAAAATATATTTAATAAAAGCGAAACAATCAAAAAGAAACAATAAAGAAGAAACAATCAAAACAATTTAAACGAAGTAATAAAAAAGAAACAATAAAAAGGAAATAATAAAGATAAAGCAATTAAAAAAAGAAAAAAAGGAAACAATGAAAGAGAAATAATAAAGCAGGAACAATAAAAAGAAATAATTAAAAAGAAGCAAGAAAGAAATGAAGCAAAATAAAATTACAAACGCCAGAAACCGAAAGACACTTGGGACTGATAGCGCTGAGAGAAATTTCTGCTTGTTTAATTCTGAATTAATCAACTGCTGGGTGAAAGATTTGTTTGTGAATATGTATCTTCTGAGTTAGGCCACATGATCCTGTTTTATCCAAAACTAGAGCCGAATGGCTAAAAGTTATAACTATATCACATATTTCTCCATGGTTAATATAGGAGAGATGATTGTTGTTAACACATAGTAATAATGTGTTGCCTGATTTAGCATTGCGCAGTGTAAAACTGTAGGCCCCTATTGCGTGAACTATTATTGCTGCCTTTCGGCTTTTGTCACTGACCAATATGCTGTTGCAGGAAGAAGATCCTGCAGATCTCATCTGGCATAGACGAACCTGGCGGCATTGTGTGGCAACTCGCGCTGTCGCTGCTCATCGCCTGGACGCTGTGCTACTTCTGCATCTGGAAAGGTGTCAAGTGGACCGGAAAGGTGACTTCCGCTTCTAGTTATGGTTATCAACACATTTCCAACTTGGGAGTTTCATTTATATATGCAGTATAACCCCGTTAAACCAAACTTGAAGGGACCCTAGAAATTTGGTTGGATTAATCGATCATTGGTTTAACCGAGCTTTGGCTTTGACTTTGACTTTGAGTAAGCGTCTATTGCACATGTAATATACAATGTATGTGGACACTTTGATTATTATTTTTTATGTATATAGAGTATAACCCCGTTAAACCAAGCTCAGTTAAACCAAACGATCGGTTAATCCAAACTTTTTCAGCGGCCCGTCAAAATACTACCATTTATCATATAACAAAGTTGGTGGGGTCTCAGATGACCTTATAACCACATGAAAGATTGGTTTAACCGTACCGGAAGTGGCCTGGAGTCTGACAATTTTGTTTGGATTAACCGATAATTTGGATTAACTGACTTTGGTTTCACCAACTTTTTTATATGATAAATGGTAGTATTTTGCTGGAGTTTAATGGAGTTAATGGAGTTATACTGTATGATGATGAACAACATCTGAGGTTATTTATGTTAGGGTGGGTATCAAGCTGGTGTCAGTAAGCCTACTGACTGACTGTTGGTGAGCTTATTGTGCCCATGTAGTGACCAAAGGTTGAAAGACTGCAACATTGACATGGGCACCCCTGGGTATGGGTCCTATAAGACCTATTTCAATGTTTACAAACATTGTGTATGTGCGCGCAGCTTGGCTGCAGAACGAAGGCACACTACCATTGAGTATGCTGGTACGCGCAGTGCAAAGCGTCATTTTTAGTCAAAATTAATAGAAATCCAGAACCATAACTTTATAAATTTAATATAATCTATTTGTTAAGCATGTTTTCTCTATATATGTTCCAAGCGGTTTGTGTCTAGGTCGTGTGGTTTTAGAGATACTAAATCTTTTCTGTAAGAAGATTGCTCACGGCCATTGACAATCATTGAGTTTGCCGGGACGCGTAGTGCAAAACATCAGTTTTAGTCAAAATTAATAGAAATCCAGAACCCTAACCGTATAAATTTAAATATAATCTTTTTGTTAAACATGTTTTCTATATGGGTTCCAAGCGGTTTGTGTCCAGGTCGTGTGGTTTTAGAGATATTAAATTGTTTCTGTAAGAAGATTGCTCACATCCATTGACAATGCATTGAGTTTGCCTGTACGCACAGTGCAAAACGTCAGTTTTAGTCAAAATTAATAGAAATCCAGAACCCTAACCTTATAAATTTAATATAAATCTTTTTGTTAAACATGTTTTCTATGTGTATTCCAATCAGTTTGTTTCTAGGTGGTGTGGTTTTAGAGATATTTAACTTTTACTGTATGAAGATTGCTCACGGCCATTGACAATGCATTGAGTATGCCGATACACGTGGTGCAACACGTCGATTTTATTCAAAATTAATAGAAATCCAGAATCCTAACCTTATAAAATTTAATATAATCTCTTTGTTTAATGTGTTTTCCATATGTAACCCAATCGGTTTGTGGTTTTAGAGATATTTCACCTTTTCTCTATGAAGGTTGCTCATAGCCATTGAGTTTGCAGTGTGACCGGATGTTGTCCTGCAGCCAAGCATCGCGCGCACTGACCTAAATACATGTGCTGACGTCATATGAAATTGGTCAATTGGTAGTGTGTTGGCAAATAAAGCGAAACATGCGTAGAGTGGAACTCAAACCCACACTTCTAGCATTCATGGGCTAGCATCGTCACCTATCTAGGCTCCCTGGTGCAATTAACCTACCCACACCTACCTGTGTATGTGGTTTTATTACTCTGGAGGTCGGTGCCTTTTATGACAGTACCAACATACTAGTCGTCCAGCAAATTCAGCTAATGTTTGCACTCCTATTTTTATATTTTTGACGAGCATGAAAAGTTAGCAAATAGTTGTTCAGTTGTTTTGCAGTTAAAGAATTGAATAAAGAATAATTAAAGAGGAATTGACCGATAGGTGATATTATTTTTTATTAAATTGATCATTGTTTGTTTACGCACTCTTGATTTAATTTAAGCCATTGTTGATTTTTTTTTTTTTTTTTTTTTTGGTAAACATTTTATTCATCTGAATACATATTTTGCTTTAAGCCTGTATCAGGATGTCTACAGCACTTCATATTCCCAGGTGGTCACCCATCCAAATACTGACGAGTCCCAACTATTACTTATCCACCACTGATTTGAAAGGCTATAACATATTACAGTACAACCCCATTAAACCAACCTCGGTTAAACCAAATGATCGGTTAATCCTAACTTTTTTTGGCGGCCCGGCAAAATACTACCATTTATCATATAAAAAGGTTGGTTAAACCAAAGTCGGTTAATCCAAAGTATCGGTTAATCCAAACAAAATTGTCGGCCCCAGGCCACTTCCGGTACCGTTAAACCAAACTTTCATGTCGTTTTAAGGTCATCTGACACTTTTTTTAGATGATAAATGTTAGTATTTTGCCAGGTCGACCAAAAAAAGTTTGGATTAACTGATCGTTTGATTTAACCGAGGTTGGTCTAATGGGGATAAACTGTATATACATGACAAACAATAATCATAGTGTCCACATACATTGTACATTCATAATGCACCCTCGTTTTTGCCAAAGCCAAGTCAAAGTCAAAGCTCGGTTAAACCAATGATCGGTTAATCCAAACAAATTTCTAGGGTCCCTTCAAGTTTGGTTTAACTGGGTTATACTGTATAAGCCTGTGTCAGGATGACCTTGAATGTTATCAATTTGACCATGCCCTGACATTCAAGTCATACAGTGTTCTCTGTATGGCACTATATAACCATCATGGCATGAGTCGTAGTGCCTGACCTTGTAATAATCTGAATATGACCTTCTGACCTGACATTGTGTTCTTCGCATAATGTAGGTGACCTCCACAGTTTATATTAATCATCACATATCTTTCCCTATAACGTGCTAAGAGTAACCTTGAACCATACACGTGATTGTCTAACCACCACCTGACCTTGAAGACTATCTGACCTTGTAGTCTTTATATTTGACCTTGTATCGAAAATCTATTTAATGTGGTAACTAGTGCTTGTTTTTCAACTTGAACCTGACCAAGTGGCTGTCCTTGAAGCCACTCTCTCACTACCTGACCTTCTGACCTTGATGTGATCTTCAGGTGGTGTACTTCACGGCTGCTTTTCCATACGTGATCCTGACAATCTTGTTGATCCGTGGTCTGACGCTAGATGGCGCCTCGGACGGAGTTATCTTCTATTTGAAGCCAGATTTTAGTAAATTGCTTGAAGTCCAGGTATGGCCATCAACTTTTTGTTTTTGTGTTTAAATATATATATTTAATTATAGGTAAAGAAATGGACTAACATTAAGTAATGTAAAAAGCCAGATTTTGACTGTTTGCAATCTACAGTTACAACATGTAAACAAGAAACGGGAACAAACCAAAATTATTACTAAACAAAATTCAAAAGGTCTGAATGAAATTGGACTAATGCTCGGACGGAGTTATCTTCTATTTGAAGCCAGATTTTAGTCAATTGCTTGAAGTCCAGGTATGGCCATCAACTTTTTGTTTTTGTGTGTAAATATATATATTTAATTATAGGTAAGGAAATGGACTAACATTAAATAATGTAAAAAGCCAGATTTTGACTGTTTGCAATCTACAGTTACAACATGTAAACAAGAAATGGGAACAAACCAAAATTATTACTAAACAAAATTCAAAAGGTCTGAATGAAATTGGACTAATGCTGCCCAGCAATGAAAACAAGTCTTAAAACACTTATCCATTACAGGCAGAGTAAATAAATTCTTCTTTAACATTTTTTTAAAAGTATGTATTCTCTTGAACAAGCTAGTTTTCAGCATTAATTTACTCGTCTTCTGGCTCTGGTTTAAGCCATGATCTCTCATCAATCTTCGCATTGTAGATTCGCCTAGTTATTTCCCCGCGATATAATATTATCAACCGCAATAACCGCAAGCTTGATTGTTCAGATATGGATCGATGCTGGCACTCAGATCTTCTTCTCATACGCCATCGCTCTAGGAGCCCTGGCTGCGCTCGGCAGCTACAACAAATTTCATAACAATTGCTATCGGTAAGAATTTATGCGTCATTAATATCCTTATGAAAGCTTTAAAATGAAAGCATGTTTATCAAGTTAGTTTTGGGTCTGAGCAATTATAGTGACTGGTTTGATTGATTGATTGATTGGTGGTTGCTTTACGCCGTGTTGGCAGCATAGGCCATATTCACGGCGAGAAATGTTTGTTTTTTGTTCAAACCATCGCGTTTACATGTAAAAGCAGACAATCAATAGACACTCATTAAATTAGAAAGCTCACAATCATATATTTGTGGTCAAGGGAAACAAATTCCCATAGAAAAAGAAAAGTTTTATTAATAATTAGGAGCAGTGGAATGAGGAAGAACAATCGCCCACGATTAAAATTTCCCCTGCTTAAACAACTAATGTACCCACACACACACAAAACAGCCATTTCATGAATTGCATAGGCACATTGTACATATTTCAAGTATGACATACAAGTTAGAGTATTGCAAAAATTGTCTTCTAGCATTAATCATGTTGCCTTGCAGCTTCAGACAAATGCATTTCTTCTTTGCTTTCTTCTCACAGTGACTGCCTTTTCCTGGTGTTAATGAACAGCTGCACTTCTCTTTATGCCGGCTTCGTCATCTTTGCTATGCTTGGCTTCATGGCGAATGAGCAGGGAGTGAGCATCGACCAGGTCGCTGAGTCAGGTAAGTCTCTGCTGGACGCGGTGTCCGAATCTAGTCTGGCGCTCAGCATTACTAGGATAGGGCAAGGACTGGTTGAACTAGTATCAGGATAATGTGACTGAGTGGGAAATCATGTCATGGTGCTGGTGGCGTGGTCTCCTATAAGGGCAGCACTATAAAGTCACCATGGCTGGCTCAGTATCAGGATAATGTGACTGGGTGGGAAATCATCTCATGGTGCTGGTGGCTTGGTCTCCCGGCCGGTGGGGCAGCACTATAAAGTCATCATGGCTGGCTCAGTATCAGGATAATGTGACTGAGTGGGAAATCAGCCTGGTCTCCCAGTGGGGCAGCACTATAAAGTTGCCATGCATGCACACTGTCAACCATCCTGATATGACCTTAGATGTTGGCAGGATGTAAAACTACAACAGACAAACAACGAACTGTCGCTATATTTTTAAGTCATTAGTTGGACTCGACCAGGGTTTGAACCCATGGGTTCAAACCCAATAAGATACCAACACGTGAGCCAGGCATTCAACTCATTCAGCCACCCCATCTGGGTCTGTCATAAAATGTTGATGTGTACTAATTTCGGGGGTAGGGGGTGGGAAGGGGTCAGGAAAAGTAGCACTCTTTGTCATCATCATCATGCTGTCGATCGTGATGCAACAAAGAGTGCTTTCATTACTTGACTGCCGCTCTCCATTTAGCTAAGCTTTTGCAAGTTACCAGTGGCACTCTCTCGGGGAGCAAGTAGAGGTTTCACACCGGCAAGAACATGTCCAGACAGGCGCAAAACTATTTGTCCCTGCAGTGGCTGGTTGGGAGATGTTGGGAGTTCCATACATCAACGATGTTGGGAGTTCCATACATCAACCGCCCTTGATGCTGCCACAGTGACATGGTTTTCTGTTCAGGGTTTGCTCTCTTAGCCTTCGGTTCTGTCAAGAACCTGTACCACAAGGCAGTGGTTAACAACTCTGCAGGGCAGGGGCATCAAACTCCCTGAGGTATTGCATACCTGCATACTCTTTGTACTGGCACAGAAAGCAAAAGACAGGCCAGGAAAAGTGGTAGGCACTAAACAGAAAAAATAGGAAAATTAGCCCTCCTAAGTATTAAGGCAATCAGGAAAGCTATCACCTCATGGCGCAGTCCACCTGGGTATGTGTAATGGCACAAACCAACACAGAAATGGACAGGCCACGGTCATACAACTGATCACCCCTGAAATACAAAATGGCTAGGCAAACAACACAGCCATCGCACCTGGCTGCAGTCCTAAAGGGTCCGAGTGTGTTCTAGCACACGAGTGCACTATCTAAGGACAGGGTTTAAGTGAAAGGATCCTGTAACAAATAACAAAAAATCTGAATGGAACGGGATCCTCTCCCGCAAGCCTGCATGTCACCCAAGTAGATGTACATAGTAGGCTAAGGTATCATACTGGAACTAGACAAAAAAACTGGAAAATTACGAAAAAACTAACATAGGCTATTACTAACAAGCAAAATTGCAGAAGGCTGACCTGAGCAGACACGTAAACACTCCTGGGCAAAGGAACAGATCAAGACAGCACCACAGCTGTCCAGCGTTGAAAACAAGCACCCTGACGGGAGCTTATATATTATGGGCAGAGTAAATACCTCGTCAATAAAAAAATTAATAATTTAAAACTACCTTGAAAATGGTGACAACTTTGGATGACCCCTTATCCACTACTACTTTGGGGGTAGGCGTTAATCCTGCATCAGGATGTCTACAACATCTCGCATTCTCAGGTGATCACCGCTTAAACTAATCATCGAAGTAGATCTTACTCAAAAAGAGCATGATTTGTTGTGGGAGTGTAAAATGTCGACAAACTAAACCAAAGACCCTATAATACTAAGACGGCTCACTCCCTATCTCTCCCATGGTAATGTAAAACGGCTCACTCCCTATCTCTCCCATGGTAATGTAAATTTTGCAGTGCCACCTTGTGGTGGGTTTGATCAGCCCGGCTGCTGGTTGGTGTTTCACATGTAAACACATACAATTATATTATACATGAGATAGGTAAGCAATATGAAATTGCTATGAACAAATACCCATCATCATCAGCATCATCAGCATTGCCATCATCACACATCTTTCACATTCATATATACATTTATACATATAATATAGCACCTGTTTAACTAAGAGAACAGCCAGCGCACCAAGTGGTGGGTTTGATCATTTTGATTACACAGTACAGGCTGAGTGAGCCGTCTTAGTATTATAGGTTCTTTGACTAAACTAATGCCTTGTTCTTCTTCGCACTACAGGACCTGGCTTGGCTTTCATCGCGTACCCGAAGGCTGTCACCATGATGCCTCTGCCAGCTCTGTGGGCCGTACTCTTCTTTTTGATGATCATCTTCCTGGGACTTGACACTCAGGTGTGTACTGCAAGGCCGTAATCGATTAACACGACCCGGGCGACTCGGGTCACCCGAGTCGTCAGAATTTCAAATAGAACTCCGCGAGTGGAGTCGACAAATACATGTGCCGTGTGCAAAACAGCCCGACCCCAGTAATCCACCTCTTGGCTGGGGTTTGCCAGGAGCGATGACGTCACATTTGCGCTGGTACCATCCTGCAGGATATCAGCCGCCGGTACCAGTAATACATTTTTTTTTTTTATAATATCATAGATTAATGAAATGGAATATCCACCTGTGACGCTTACTATCAGCAACGACTCAGTATTACTATAAAGGTTGATTGATTGATTGATTGGTGGTTGCTTTTCGCCGTGTCGGCAGCATAGGCCATATTCACGGCGAGAAATGTTTGTTTTTTGTTCAAACCATCGCTTTTACATGTAAAAGCAGACAATCAATTATGTGCCAATAGACACTAATTAAATTAGAAAGCTCACAATCATATATCTGTGGTCAAGGGAAACAAATTCCCATAGAAAAAGAAAAGTTTCATTAATAATTAATAGAATCCATTTAGTAAACTATATAAGGTGGTACAGTCCAGCTGCCCTCAAAAAGGCTAAAATGTTTTCCTGTTTTACCTTAGTAAAAAGGTCATGCATACTGCCTGCAGTGTAGAACCGTTGGCGCAGGGCCAAAAAATCAACGCAACTTAGTAAAATGTGTTTGAGTGTCAGTGGGGACTGACACCCAATACATTCAGGGGGAGGTTCCCCCTTGAGCAGAAAAGCATGTGTAAGCCACGAGTGGCCAACACGGCAGCGACTAAGGACCACTTGGTCCCGCCGACCTCCCGCATGAGTCTGTGGTGGCTTTCCCACAGATGGTTCAATTTCTTTAAGTTTATTGATGTTTTCATCCCACTCATGTTGCCATTTGGATTTTATGTGGGTGGCTATTAGTGGTTTCAGATCAGAGTGAGGGATCAGACACGGTTCAAGATCACAGTTCAGGGCCTTCTTCGCAGCCCGATCAGCTCGTTCGTTTCCTTGTATGCCAGCATGGCCAGGCACCCAGCACAGGTGGATATCATACCCATCTGTTGTCAGTTGGTTCATTTTATAATGGATGCCCGTGGATGCCCGTCCCCTACTATAAAGGGGACGGGCATCCACGGCTCAGTCGTTCCTACTAGCTACTGTTCTTACTATATCCGTCCACCAGGTGGACTTATCGGTGACCAAGCTGTGCTCAGCCCGGCCCCATAGCACATCAACAACAACTTCACCAAGTTGTACTCTTGTGTTTGCGCTCACCTCCGTATTTTGCTACCTCACGTACGATTCAAATGTTATTTATTATTGATTTTGAGTCGAAATTGCAGATATTGGATTCCACAGACTTCTTTTTTGTTAATATCGCCATCAATGTTTTCGGTACACACGGTTGACCTGGTCAACTCCGGAGCTGGCCCCCCTACGTTATCAACAATATCACAACAAAGTAAGAATATGGATTCCTCTTCATCTGATTCTTTTCCAGCCTGCAATGCGATTCAAGTAGCTTTGGACAATAATAAAAAGACGATAGAAGTGGTCACCGCACATCGATGTGCAGATAATTGGCTGTCGTATCCTCTTCCTTTTTGAGCCCCATAGGGCTGCACTCACCTTAACAAAAAAAAAAAGGCTCACCTAAGTACTATCATGTATCGTTATCTGTCCTTGTAGTGTCGTCCTGCAAATACGATATAAGTACGATATAAAAACAACTCAGAACGAGTCGGGGGCCCACACCATTGCGGTTCTGTTTTATTCTCCGAACAATATTGCCGACCGCTGTCTTTGTTTACATCTGCCAATATACTCTAGGTGGTGCCAGTCGTCGCCAGTCGTCGCCTCCCCACCCCTTAACTCTTGCTTTCCCCACTAGGAGGCGCCACTGTAGCACCATAGTCCTGCTGGTGCACTGTTAGGATTTATATCTTTTATTATTTTACAAAAGTTTTTATTATGGGGGTGTTTACGCTGCCTGTCACCCCTGTAGGTCGGATGATACTTGGGTTTGGGTTACGTTCATTTGTGGATTAGCATCGCGTAGTGTCGTGTCGTGTCAGCGCCGAGTTTTTATCGACAAATTGCCTGATGATGCCGGTGTCCAAAACCACAACCAACAATCAACAACCAATATAACGACACTGAAATGTACTGTAAATGTCAACAAACAACCCAACTGGGGTAGATTCGGTGATCTTTGAAGCGAAAAACATGCCAAATCAATTTTGCAAACGTAAATGCTGAACGTAGTGTTTATTGTCTGATCGCGCCTAACGCCAATCGCCAATCACCAACAAACAACAATCCAACACAACCAACAACCAAACAACCAAACAACAAACAACAAACAACACAACCAACTGAACAACAACAACACATCGCAACCAACAAACAACAAACAACCAAACAACCACAACCAACAACCAACAACCAATCCTATCACGCCAATCACCAACAATCAACAGCTAACAGTCAACACAACCAACACAACCAACAACCAACCAAACAACGAGCAACACAACCAACCAACAAATAACCGCAACCAACAACAGTTAACACAACCAAATAACAAACAAACAACCAACAACAAACAACCAACAACATCCAACCAAACAACAAACACAACAACAACCAATCAAACAACAAACAACACAACCAACCACCAACAACAAGCAACTGAACAACCAATCCTATCACTCCAATCACCAACAACAGTCAACACAACCAACTAACAAACAACACAACCAACAACCAACAACCAACCGCAACCAACAACAGTCAACACAACCAAATAACAAACAACACAACCAACAACCAACCAACAACCAACCAAACAACAAACACAACAACCACAACAACCAATCCAATCCTAAATCAACAGGAAGTACCTAATCATTACAACAACCGAAGCAACAACCAATCAACAACCAACAACAATCAACAACCACAACAAACAAACAACCACAACCAACAAACCAACAAACAACACAACCAACAACCAACCATACAACAAACAACACAAACAACCAACCAACAACCAATCCTATCACACCAATCACCAACCACCAACATTCAACACAACCAAAAACCAACAAACCAACCAAACAACAAACAACACAACCAACAAACAACCACAACCAACCACAACCAACAACCAACCACAACCAACAACAGTCGACACAACCAAATAACAAACAATAATAGTACCTAATCATTACAACAACCGAAGCAACAACCAACCGAAGCAACAACCAATCCACAACCAACAACATCTAATCAACAACCACAACCAACAACAAACAACCAACCAAACAACCAACAACACAACCAACAAACAAACAACCACAACCAACAACCAACCACAACCTACAACAGTCGCCACAACCAAATAACCAACAACAAACAACAAACAACCAAACAACAAACACAACAAAGAACCAAACACCAAACAACACAACCAACCACCAACAACCAACTGAACAACAACCAATCCTATCATGCCAATCACCAACAACAGTCAACACAACCAACAACACAACCAAATAACAAACAAAAATAGTACCTAATCATTACAACAACCGAAGCAACAACCAACCGAAGCCACAACCAATCCACAACCAACCAACAACATCTAATCAACAACCACAACCAACAAACAACCACACCCAACAAACAACACAACCAACAAACCACAAACCACCAACAAACAACCACAACCAACAACCAACCACCACCATCAACAGTCAACACAATAACCAAATAACAAACACCAACACCAACAACACCAACAACAAACCACCAACCAACAACAACCAACCAACAACAACCAACCAAACAACAAACACAACAAACAACCAACAACAAACAACACAACCAACCAACACCAACCAACCAAACAACAACAACCAATCCTATCATGCCAATCACCAACAACAGTCAACACAACCAAATAACAAACAACACAACCAACAACAACAACCAACCAACAACAACCAACCAACAACAATAATAGTACCTAATCATTACAACAACCGAAGCAACAACCAACCAACAACAACCAACCAATAACAAACACAACAACCACAACAACCAATCCAATCCTAAACCAACAGCAAGTACCTAATCATTCCAACAACCGAAGCAACAACCAATCCACAACCAACAACATCTAATCAACAACCAACAAACAACACAACCAACAACCAACCATATCACTATTCTTATGAAGGCCGCGATCATTGGTTGGGTGAGACCAGTAAATTAACCAACGCTTCGTAGTTTGTTTCACATTATTCATTTGTGCGTAATGCCATTAATAGAAATCAATGACGATGTCACTTTCTATTATGTCACTCTAGTGTCAGTGTCTATATCCCCCGCCCTACCAAAAACTACGTAGTCGTAGTTTGACAGCCATATGGTTGTTAGGTGGATTATTCTTCTGTTATCTATTGCATTCGGATTATACTTATGACAGCATTTTCGTGCGGTTCTTATGAAGGCCGCGATCATTGGTTGGGTGAGACCAGTAAATTAACCAACGCTTCGTATGTTGTTTCACATTATTCATTTGTGCGTAATGCCATTTGATTCTTACTTATGACAGCATTTTTGTGCGGTTTGATGTGCATTGTTTGCTCTGGTATTTCATAGTGTTATATTTCCTTTTGATGATGACTTGCCTTCGGAAAAATGAGATATTCAAAATTCAAAATTCAAACATTGAAAATTAATTTAGGCATATACTGTCAATGTTTTTCCTCCACCTCCATCTGTTATTTTGCCACTAAACAAACCCAGTAAGCAAACACACCGGATGTAAACTGCACACAGCCGTTTCATACTTGCTGGTTGTCAAAACAAGCGTTTGTGTGGAGTTAGCCATCCCTACCAGGTGTCCCACCAAATCACCACCAAATATGCACAACGATTCCCCTTTAGTAGCATTCGTCCAAATAAAACATAAACTATATTTAACGCGCAGTGCAAAACATTAGCTTTAATAATTGTAATGTTGTGTGTCGAAGTGCCTAATTAAACTTTGGAATTGACAGAGTTGCTCCAAATTTCTAGAGAATTAATCGAAATCAAATTATATTTTATCAGATTATATCAGCCCAGCCCAGCTCGCCGATCCCCGGACGCTCCCCCCCCACCCCACCCCTCTAATTAAATGCGCCGGTGCAAGGCTTGCCCGGTGTGGCAATTGCGGCCGTCCACCAGTACGCCGAGGAACGGCAACACTAAAATGCATTTTCCATGGACTTGAGCAGTATAACCCTTTAAATCAAACTTGAAGGGACCCTAGAAATTTGTTTGGATTAACCGATCATTGGTTTAACCAAGCTTTGACTTTGACTTGGCTTTGGCAAAAATGGGGGTGCATTATGAATGTACAATGTATGTGGACACTATGATTATTGTTTTTTTTATGTATATACAGTTTAACCCCATTAAACCAACCTCGGTTTAATCAAACGATCGGTTAATCCAAACTTTCATCATCATCATCATGCTGTCGGTCGCGATGTGACAAAGACTGCTTTCATTACTTGACTGCCGCTCTCCATTTAGCTCTCTGCTGTGAGAGTTGCGTCCATGAGTCGGTCTTAAGCATTTCATGAAAGCTGCCTGCAGAAGTGTTGAAGTGCTGCTGGCTTTTACAAGTTACCAGCGGCACTCTCTTGGGGAGCAAATAGAGGTTTCACACCGGCAAGAACATGTCAAGACAGGCGCAAAACTATTTGTCCCTGCAGTGGCTGGTCGGGAGATGTTGGGAATTCCATACATCAACCGCCCTTAATGCTTATATACATATATATATATATGCTATATATATTTATAAATATATATGTATATGGGGTCAACAATATATACGGATGGCAGCTAAAACCTGATTGTTTGATTGATTAATGAAGATTTATTCAGTCACTATGGTTTTTGTGTGCACCGGGGTCCGGGCGCGGTGGCCTAATCGGTAGATCGCTGGCTTCGGGTGCGGAAGGTTAGGAGTTTGGTTCCCGGTCGAGTCAAAGCAATGACTTTAAAATTTATACTTGTTGCTTCCTAGCCAGGCGCTTAGCATCAATAGGATAGGGCAAGGACTGGTTAGCCCAGTGTCAGGATAATGTGACTGAGTGGGATATCGGGTCAGGGTGCTGGCAACCTGGGAAAATGGGACAGCACTATAAAGTCACCAGGAGTGCGCTATCACAAGTCGACACCCCTCCTAATATTACATTAGATGTTGCCAGGATGTAAAACTCCAACAACCAACCACAAAGTTTACAAACTATAAATAATTAGCTATATTCAATCTAGATAAAAGATTCACCCGGTACTTGTAGAACACGGGTGAATGACAACGTAGTCTAAATACGGGCGAAAATAGCTTTAGTATGGAACATGAAGTAGAAACTGTGGTTCCATGATCAAATGGCTACATATATTGGCATAGATTATGTGAAATGGGAGCGAATGCAAAAAGACAAGATGGCGGCCAGAGAACGCCGTCGGTTTCACTTTTAAATTGCATTAAATTATATATTTTATTATATTTTCCAACTCAAAAGTAGCAGGTAAATATGAAGATATTTACAAAGAATAAATGTTGCTTCTTAGATTGTGAGATTAGGCTCTCATTTCATTAACCCGCTTTTTCGACCGTTTTTTTTATATAGAGTTGGTATTCACCCGTGTACTGCGAGTACCGGGTGAATCCTTTAACTATATTCACATGTGATACATTGTGAATTTTTTTTAATTGCATTGCTCCTGTTCACGCCACTCTAGTCTCAGACTGGTGTTTTTGAATATCCCCTCAGTTTGTGACAGTCGAGGCGGTCATCACAGTCATGGTGGACAGGTTCCCCCGGCTGCGGAGAGGATGGAACCGGGAGATCTTTATCGGCATCTACTGTGCCCTCTCCTTCCTTCTCGGCCTGTCAATGGTGACGCGGGTAAGTGGAAGTGAAATAGTTCAGATTCTTATCTTCTTTATTTTGTGTGTACATTAGTTTGATTAAAGCTGCATAAGCCCCGGTGACACACGGGCCTTAAGTCGCCTCAACTAGTTCGCCTCATGTAAGTCGACTCACAGTGGCCGTGTGGACGCGACGCTGAGGTGAATTAGGGCTAAGTCGATTCATCTAGTTCGCCTCAAGTAGACCGAATAGCGAGGTAGTTTATATGAAGCAAACTAGCTTAAGTCTGCCCATCTTGCTTGTGTGGACAGTACCTGTTTACTTGAGGCGGCTTAAGCACGTCACACACATTCGCAGTCAAGACCTGAGTTTGTTGATTTTCCGGTCGATCAAAAGCGCACATTATATAATTTGGTCCATGAAACCGCTAGCTGTGCACAGATATTTTTTTCATCATTTATTTTTAGGTTTTCACTGCCCAGCAGAAGTTTTGACCGCTCCAAAACAATACGATTCAGTCGAAACATATCTAGGTCGAACCCACACTCTCTTGTGGTGACGTCGACTAATGAAAGTGGCGCTGGTTAGTATGGACATGCTCATGCGCAGATATCAATTTCCGCCTTAAACCGCCCCAAGTACTGCATGTGTGGACACAACACACTTTCACGCCAAGTTCGCCTCATCTAATTTGCCTTATCTAGTTCGGCCTAAAGTTGTGGGTGTGAACAGGGCTATAGTCTGAAGAAATATCAAATTTTCAAAGCCAAAATAATTACCTAGATTTGATTCTACATATCTAACTTAGATCATCATCATCATCATCATCATCATCATTCTGTCGGTCCCGATGCAACAAAGACTGCTTTCATTACTTGACTGCCACTCTCCATTTAGCTCTCTGCTGTGAGAGTTGCGTCCATGAGTCGGTCTTAATGTCTCTCAGCTTCAGGTTTCTCTTGATGGTATCCTTGAACCAGAGACGAGGGCGCCCTCTCTTTCTGTAACCAGAAGACAGTTGAGAATAGAGGATCTGCTTTGGTAGCCTGTCTGATGACATCCTCATGAGGTGTCCAGTCCACTGGAGATTCTTTTTGATCAGAAGATCTTCCATAGAGGGCAGCCCCATCCATTCGAGAATTTCCTAACTTAGATACTGGTGCACTTATTAAACATTTGTCATCACAATTAAAGGAATAATGATGCAATTTAATAGAATCTGTTACTGCAGAAGCCTATGGTGTCAGAGTTTTGGCGTGCTTGCCAAAATTAATTTGGCATGTTTGTACTTCAAATATCTGAAAAGTTAGCCATTTAAAATATAAATTACTTCAAACGAAAGTAAGGTAGATTATAATGATCAACCTAATATATCTAGCTGAGAAAATGATAGAAACTCAAAACCATCGGACTATGCAACTTTAAACAGGGGGGGGGGGATTTTTCAATCGCGGACAATTGGTCTTCCCCCTTCCACTGCTCCTTGCACTATCCTAGTGATGCTGAGCACTAGAGCCGGTTTGACTCAGTTAGGATTAGAACCTGGGGAATTCGAATCCCATGACCTACCAAAATAAGAGGCGGACGCTCAAGTCCTTCAGACATTCCACTTTGCTAAAACCACTCCCTGTGAAAATAAATCATAAAAGTTGTATAAACAATTGGCTTTCAGCTTCTGCCATTGTCTGAGATAAATACATAAAGCCCCTGTCACACATCACCGGATTGGAGGAAATGGAAAGAAACCGAACAAAGTCTGTTGATAGTCTGGTTTGTGTCCATACAAGTTTTGAACATGCACAAAACTTGGAACGGATTCCGCCGGATTGACATCTATGGTTCTTGCCCGGTTTGAGTTTGTTTCGTCTGTTGGCTATCTGTTCATGTCTGTTTCATGTCCGTTTTATGTCCATTTCATGTCCATTCATCCAGCGGCCTTTGACCCGAAATCACAACATTTTGACACATTTTAATACATTTTGATAGTTATGACACCAGGACTAGACAATTCTGTCCTTTGCTCAATCCGGTGATGTGTGACAGGGGCTTTAGGTTTGATCGTTATAATCTAATTTACTGTAGCTTGAAGTAACTTTTATTTTCAATGAATAACTTTTGGAAAAATTTGAAGTGAAAACATGGGAATTTAATTTTGCCGTGCATGCAAAGATTCGCAGACCATAGACTTCAGCCCAAACAGGTTCTATTAAATTTGCACACCCTTCTCTCTATGTAGGAACAAATACACAATAAGTGCACTAGCATTTAAGTTGGAAATGTAGCGTAAAATCTAGGTCAGCATTTTAGGTTTGAAAACTTTATGCTTTTTCGTCAGACTATGCAGCTTTAGCCAAAAGGTAGAATTTGTTCCGAAAGCATTGTTACTCTAACCAAAGAGCACGGTTGATCTACCTCATTGACATATATCTCATTGACTTAACCCTGACCTACTGGTTGACCTATTTATTGAAAGACATATTAGCTTGCCCTAGTGTTGATCTAGTGAGCCTATTTATTTATATTCGACATAATTCATGCTGTTGACCTACTATTGGTGTGATTGACCTATTTTATTGTGGGTTGACCTACTTATCATAACTTGACCTATTTAAAAAATCTAATTACCCTCAAAGATCCTATTCACCCTATTCACGCCGTGGCCATGTTGAAACCAGACTGAGGGCACTTACGCTTCGGCGAGGCGCCGCTGTATGTAAAGTGATGTGAATACTTTTTTGTCGACCAAAACCTCTCGAAATCACTCAGATTTGAGGGTATTCATTTTTTAAAGTAACATATTCATCTTTGCATGCCTGTTTTCTATATATTGGCCAATTTTCAGGAAGATTGGGTGACCCTTGCATGGTGATTTTTCCCATTCTTTAACTACAATGTGACTGTCAACTTCAAGTCTGCATAGACATGGTGGTATCATGTAATGCAGCACTGTCAGCGTAGCTATCTGTGCAACACAGTTAAACAACTAGTCTTAGGAATTACAAATTAATAAAAGCTTTAAAAGGGTTAAAAAAAATTTTTAATATATCTTTATTAAGAAAGTTATGCAATTTTGAATTTAAGGAAAGATTGGCAGCCAAGGTGAGTGACTTTGTTGACATTGCCTACTGAAATGCATCTGATCATCACTCAATCTTCATGAAAATTGACCAATAAATAGAAAAAAGGTATGCAAAAATGAATATGTTATTTGAAAAGTGAATATCTTCAAATTTTACTCCTTTAATTTCTGTAGTAGTTCATACACATCTGCACACAGTAGTGTCTTATGGCCATTTCCAATACCGACGCTTACTCAGCCTCGTTCTGATGACGAATTAGGTCGCGCGTTAATAGGGTGAATATTACTAAGACAGCTCACTCCCTATCTCTCCCATGGTAATGTAAATTTCGCAGTGCCACCTTGTGGTGGGTTTGATCAGCCCGGCTGCTGGTTGGTGTGTCACATGTAAACACATACAATTATATTTTACATGAGATAGGTAAGTATGAATACACATCAATATGAAATTGCTATGAACAAATACCCATCATCATCAGCATCATTATCATCATCGGCATTATCACACATCTTTCACATTCCTATATACATTTATACATATAATATAGCAACTGTTTAACCAAGAGAACAGCCAGCGCACCAAGTGGTGGGTTTGATCATTTTGATTACACAATACAGGCTGAGTGAGCTGTCTTAGTATTATAGGGTCGTTGGTTCTATTAAATTTGCACACCCTTCTTTCTATGTAGGAACAAATACACAATAAGTGCACTAGCATTTAAGTTGGAAATGTAGTGTAAAATCTAGGTCAGTGTTTTAGGTTTGAAAACTTTATGCTTTTTCGTCAGACTATGCAGCTTTAGCCAAAAGGTAGACTTTGTTCCGAAAGCATTGTTACTCTAACCAAAGAGCATGGTTGATCTACCTCATTGACATATATCTCATTGACTTAACCCTGACCTACTGGTTGACCTATTTATTGAAAGACATATAGCTTGCCCTAGTGTTGATCTAGTTAGCCTATATATTTATATTTGACATATTTCATGCTGTTGACCTACTATTGGTGTGTTTGACCTATTTCATTTTGGGCTGACCTACTTAGCATAACTTGACCTATTTAAACAATCTAATTACCCTCAAAGACCCTATATTACTAAGACAGCTCACACCCTATCTCTCCCATGGTAATATAAATTTCGCAGTGCCACCTTGTGGTGGGTTTGATCAGCCCGGCTGCTGGTTGGTGTTTCACATGTAAACACATACAATTATATTATACATGAGATAGGTAAGTATGAATACACATCAATATGAAATTGCTATGAACAAATACCCATCATCATCAGCATCATTATCATCATCGGCATCATCACACATCTTTCACATTCCTATATACACGTATACATATAATATAGCAACTGTTTAACCAAGAGAACAGCCAGTGCACCAAGTGGTGGGTTTGATCATTTTGATTACACAGTACAGGCTGAGTGAGCCGTCTTAGTATTATAGGGTCTTTGTACCCTACAAGGGATATTGATTGGACTGGGTTGTAACTTGACCTAATTTTAGTCTGCTTGTCCTGATTCTCAGTATAAACACAGCATCATAAAAAAAACACCCCAAAAAAAACAAGCAACCTTGTGCCTGGCTGACCTACATAATGCCCTCTTTGACCTACTTTGTGGTGCTGTTGCAGGGTGGGATATACGTGTTCCAGCTGTTTGACTTTTACTCGGCCAGTGGGATGGCGCTGCTGTGGTGCTGCTTCTTTGAGTGCGCTGCCATTGCCTGGACTTACGGTATGTGGTTTTTTTTTGTGGCGGGGTACATTCGTTGATTAAAGTTGCATAGTCCGATGGTTTTGAATTTCTGTATTTTTTCTGAGATAAATATATTAGATTGATCACTAGTATCTGCTTTACATTAGTTCAAAATTACTTTTATTTTAAATGGTAAACTTTTGAGATATTTTGAGTGCAACCATGGAAAATTAGTTTTGGCAAGCTTGCCAAAACTCTGACGCCATAGACTTCTGCAGTAACAGGTTCTGTTAAATTGACTCAGTATTGCCTTCTACGCAGAAACAAATGCTTAATAAGTGCATCAGTATCTAAGTTAGATATGTAAAATCTTGAAAATTTGATATTTCATCAGACTAGGCAGCTTTAAGTGAGGTAAATCTCAATCGTGGACAATTGGTCTTCCTCATTCCACTGCTCCTTGCCCTATCCTAGTAATGTTAGGCATGAGGCTCGGTAGTGGAAAGTATAAATGTTTACATCATTGGTTTGACCCGGTGTAGCAGGAAATTGTAAACCCTGTAAATCGCAAACGCCCATACCATATATGGGCATGGGGGGTTTGCGATTTCCTAGGAAATCACATATCCCCCCTGGACGTCACAAACCCCCCATGTTTGGCAGTCTTAAAGCAAGCACATGTGCTTTGTGCAGGTTTGTTTTGCTTTTAAAATTCCCACAATGCACCGTGATGCTAGAATTACGAACTGGTCTATTGTAAAATTGTATTTATGTAAGCATGATTAAGCCACATTTATTTTTATATAAGGGGGATCCCTCACAAGTTGGATTAATTTATTATTTTTAATTTCATGCCTGTCACAGCAGGGGCTGTATTCATTGCGATCACTCACAAGAAATATAGGGGAACAGGTCAATTTGTGTCAAAGATACTAGACTATATCATTAAGAAAAGCCAGTATAACTATCTGTATCATTACCGTTTTCAGTGCATGTGGGTCGGAATTAAGAACTGGACCATCGCACAGATGTTTTCATTAGGATTAATCCATCTTGATCCTCCTTGGATCCATTTTATCCCCCCAGATCTGGTAGAAGTTCAAAATCAAACATATAGCTGCTATGCTTGGGGTGATAAATGCTACAAAGCATGGGGGGTTCGTGATTTCCAAGGGGGGGTTTGTGATTTCCTAGTAAATCGCAAACCCCAAGGTGTGCAATTTCCAGGGGTTTGCGATTTCCTGCCACACCGGCAATGATTTGAATGCAAGGGTTTGAATACTATGACCTACCAAATGGGAGGTGGGAATCAACTTATTCAGCCATCCTGCCACCTGTGCAGGTTCAACACCAACTCATCATGAACTATTGTAAAATATTCCGATACTCAGCAAGGGGGGAATGTAAATGTTCTATTACTGATCGGTGTATGTGACCAGGTGCATGTATAGGTATATATATGAGACTGTCTCAAAAGGGGCTAAGCAATATGGGAGAAAACTGTATCCATTGTAACGATCAACATTCCATCTGCTTATGCATTTGCTCAGGATAAACTGATTTGTTTTTTACATGGTGTTTCATAATCCGAATAGAATACATATTGATTTGAAGCAAATGTCCTTGTGTTTTCAGTGTAACCGTTTCTGTGCTGTTTTGTGTCAATCGTTACAATGGACAAACAAAAGAAGAGTTATCACCTTTTGAGACAGGCTCATATATGGGTTGGTGGTGCCTGAGTGGGATGTAAATAGACATAGTGGTGTTTGAGAAGCAGTAGGGGAAGGTTAACAAGGATTTACTATTACCATGTAATGGGATCATAGATTTGAGCTACGAACACTAAACAATTGATTTGGAAAGGTTCATGATGTAATTTTATTATGCAATCTTAGATCAAATAATAGGCAGCTTGGAGAAGAGGGCAGTTGATAATATATTCACTGATTAGCGAAAATAATTAGTACTTATTAGTTGCCTGCAGGAAGTTCATTCATTTGTGTGTTTAACTGAAAGTTGCATAGTCCGATAATAGCAACCAATTTTCGAAACTAAAACACTTAATTCTAAATTTGATTCTACATATCTAACTTTTTCTTTTTTTTCTCTTTTTTCTTGGTCCATTAGTTGTTTAAGCAGGGGAAATTTCAGTCATAGATGACTGGTCTTCCTCATTCCACTGCTGGTCGAGAGAAAGCCCGAGCCTACACTTTTACCGACCCAATTAAGGGATTTTTAACCTCCCACACCACATAGACATGGTATGAGAGCAACCGGCCTTTGATGATGCTGTAAGTTATACACAGCGGTGGAAATCCAAATTGGCAGAGCTGGGGGCACTTAGGTACTGATGAACTTATTAAGCATCTGTTCCTGCACAGAATGGCACACTGTGCCAATTTAATAGAACCTGCTATCATTGAAGTCTACGAGGCAAGAGTTTTGATAAGCATGCAAAAATTTAATTTAGCATATATATACACTTCAAATATCTCTGAAGATAGTCAGTTTAAATCAAATTAACTTCAAACTACAGCAAGGTAGATTATAATGATCAATCTAATATATTTATCTCATAAATGACAAAAGCTCAAAAGCATCGGACTATGAATAGAATGGAGACTTACGATGTGTTGCTACCCGCAGGTATCAATAACTTCTACGACGACATTGCTCTGATGATCGGCTATCCCATCAACCCCTGGCTGAAGATCTGCTGGACAGTTCTGACACCAATCATCACTGGTGTAAGTTTGGTTGTTCTTCTGGTAACCCCCCCTCCACACTAACATTCAGACGCCGCCACTTCCTGCAGCAGCCATGGTCAGTGCAGCTGCCTCGACAACACATGTGATGCAACAACACAAACAATTGTGGTGACACAGTAACTACAACAACACAGCAGGTGCAACAATGCAGCAACTGTGTTGACGCAATGACTACAGCAACACAGCAGATGCAACAACACAACAATGGGGGACATCTGACTTTTTAGTTCAAATTCCTGCCGTTGGTGTTGCCACTGAACTAGTGGGCCTAAACCCAAACGCTATGAGCAATCTTCATATAGAAAAAGTGAAATATCTCTAAAAATACACCACTTACTTAGATACAAACCGTTTGGAACTCATATAGAAAATATATTCAACAAACAGATTATATTAAATTTAGAAGGTTAGGGTTCTGAATTTCTATTAATTTTGAATAAATTTGGCGTTGTGAACTACGCGTTTCGGCAAACTCAATGCATTGTAAATGGCCGTTTAGGCCCACTATAGTACCGACGCGCCACCAAGTGTCGGAAAATTAACTACGCCAAATGTCCCCCATTGTGTTGACACAGTAACTACAACAACACAGCAGAGGCAACAACACAACAACTGTGTTGACCCAGTGACTACAGCAACACAGCAACTGCAGCAATACAGCACCTGTGTTGACACAATGACTATAGCAACACAGCAGATGCAACAATACAGCAACAGTCACTACAGCAACACAGCAGATGCAACAACACAGCAACTGTCACAACAGCAACACAGCAGATGCAACAATACAGCAACTGTCACTACAGCAACACAGCAGATGCAACAACACAGCAACTGTCACTACAGCAACACAGCAGATGCAACAATACAGCAACTGTGTTGACACCGTAATTACATTTACAGCAACACAGCAGATGTAACCATCCAGTAACTGTAATTACACAGTAACTACAGCAACAAACAAATGTAACAAGGCAGGATGTAATGGTGCAGCAACTGTAATGGCACAGTAAATGTACTAACAGCTTGATTGATTGATTGATTGGTGGTTGCTTTACGCCGTTTCCGCAGCATAGGTCATATTGACGGCGAGTAAACAGAGTAAACCCAACGGAGCACTTTTAATGTTTTAAGAACTTAACAAATTAAACAATTTACACAAACTATATGACAATTTATCGATAGGAAATAACCCTCATACAATACACCCCACCCTGCCAGTTAATGCCCTGTCATATTATGACGCATCTCGCAAGCGCGCGGCCAACACGTAAAATCACTTCTTTACGTCGAAAAGCGTCAAACTTTTCGGTGGGGGGAGGGCAAAGTTGGACGTTTACATACCGTATACATAGCGTATGGCCAAAATATGACCAATATGGCTAACATGCTTCCGGGCGAAAAACGCTCGAATTACACTCACGGTACGTTTGCAGAATGCCGGTGAACGTTATATACGTTATTCGATCGCCAGAACTACGCCTCATACGCTACATATGTCAAGACATGCTGGAGAAATGCTAAATATACATTGGATGTATGCTAGACGTACGTTATCCATGCATTGTCAGTACGCGGACTGTACGTTCCCACTGCCTTTAATGTAGGTCAACGTAGTCCAATGTAGTGAACAATGTTTGTCTAACATACGTCTAACATACATCGACGTACGCCTGATGTATACATAATGTACGGCCGACGTAAAATCCACACGTTGTCGAACGTTGTCGTACTTCAAAAGTTTTGTTCATGCACAAAACTTTGCCGACCCTCTGACGCACGGCGCCGTATCTCGACGAACATTGACGTACATTGACGTATACCAATGAGCACCTAACGCACGCGTAACGCATAACAATGTATCCCAACATAACTGCCAAAAATCATATATGTCATCATACATTGGCGCGATGCATCGTAATCTGACAGCCCCTTTAATCTGGAAAGTACCCGAAAAGAGTGGTTCCAGATTCTGCCGATAGATGTCACTAGCTTAACTGGTTGGGGGTGTATTATTCAATCTTAGCCACCACTTATTGAATCTCGTTTTCAGAAAATCAATGGCAATAATTTAATCGATCAATAATATTAATTTCAGTCGCTCTTCATTGTGAACTGGGTTTCGTTCTCACCTGTGAGGTACAACCGGACGTATATCTATCCGGGCTGGGCTCAGGGCCTTGGACTCTGCCTGGCCTTCGCTTCAATGATCTGGATCCCAACTGTCTTCATCTACCGAATTGTGATCACTCCAGGGACACTAAAGGAGGTATGTTGGTTTGTTGTTGTTTTACGTCCTAGCAACATCTAAGGTCATATCAGGACGGGTACCGACTTGTGACAGTGCACACTTTATAGTGCTGTCCCAGTGGGAAACCAGGCCACCGGCACCATGACCTGGTATCCCTCTCAGTCACATTATCCTGACACTGAGCTCTCCTAATAATGCCGAGCGCCTGGCTAGGAAGCGACAAGTATCAATTTTTAAGTCATTGGTTTGACTCGACCAGGGTTCGAACCCACGACCCCACGATCTACCAGCACGGGAGACGTTAGTTAGTTAGTTTGTTGTTTTATGCCCTAGCAACATCAGAAAGAGAGGGTGCCCTCGTCTCCGGTTCAGGGATACCATCAAGAGAAACCTGAAGCTGAGAGACATTAAGACCGACTCATGGACATCACTCTCACAGCAGAGAGCTAAATGGAGAGCGGCAGTCAAGTAATGAAAGCAGTCTTTGTCGCATCGCAACTGACAGCAGGATGATGATGATGACTGTGTCACTGATCAATCAATTGTCTATGGGCACAGTATTGCGTCACTAAAGGTTTCACTTCTCTATTGGCACAGTACTGTGTTACTAATGAACAATTTGTCTATTGACACAGCACTGTGTCGTTAGATGTTTCACTTATCTATTAGCACCATATTATGCTACTAAATGTTTCACATCTATTTTGATAGAGTCATCATCATCATCATCATGCTGTCAGTCGCAATGCGACAAAGACTGCTTTCATTACTTAACCGCCACATGTGCGGTTGTACATTTCATAAAAGCTGCTTGCAAAGTGTTGAAGTGCTGTTGGCTTTTGCAAGTGACTAGCGACACTCTCTCAGGGAGCAAATAGAGGTCTCACACCGGCAAGAACATGTCAAGACAGGTGCAAACTATTTCTCGTATTTGATAGAGTACTGTGTCACTGATGCAGCACTTGTCCATTGACAGAATACAGTGTAACTAAATTCTTCATTTGACGCAGTACTTTTGTCACTAAATATTTCACTTGTCTAGTGACAGAGTAGGCCTACAGTGTCACTAATGAATTACTTGTTTGTTCACAATTAAGCAAGTATTGTGTCATTAAATACTTCACTTATCTATTGGTGCAGTAAATGCTTCAATTGCCTTCTGACGCATAGCCAATCATATAGCTTGATTCATCCTTAACTGCAATGCATTTTGAAAACAAGATGGGATGGCTAAATGAGTTGAGTGTGCACTTTCCGGTAGGTCAGGCGATTCAAACCCAAGCAGTTCAAACTCGGGCCGAGTAAAACCAACAACTTAAAGCTGCATAGTCCGATCAAATATCAAATTTTCAAAACCAAACCAATTATCTAGACTTGATTTTACATATCTAACTTAGATACTGATGCACTTATTAAGCATTTGTTTCTGCGTAGAAGGAAACACCGAGTCAATATAACAAAACCTGTTACTACAGAAGTCTATGGTGTCAGAGTTTTGACAAGCTTGCCAAAACTAATTTTCCATGTTTGCACTCAAAATATCTCAAAAGTTTACCATTTAAAATAAAAGTAACTTTGAACTAATGTAAAGTAGATACTAGTGATCGATCTAATATATTTATCTCAGAAAAAATACAGAAATTCAAAACCATCGGAGTATGCAACTTTAAAGATTTGTACTTGTCGCTACCTAGCCCGACGTCAGCATTAGACATAATTGTGTTGTTATGGGCATGTCACATTACGGCGTATGGTGGCGGCGTATATAAAACGTACCGATAAAATTTGAAAACCGTTGCGAACGACGTACGGTGACCTTTGTGCACTGATATGAGCATATGCGTAGCGTGTGAGTAGCGTATGATTAGCGTGTGAGTACGCATCAGTTTTCGGTGCATACGCCATCATATGCTACGCATACGCCATATAAGCCCAGTCCCTCCCTCCCCCTCCCTCCCTACCTCCCTCCCTCCCTCCCTCGAGGCGCCTTTATATACTGGGAGCATACGCCGGGCATATGCTGAATATACGCTTTGTACACGCTGAGAATACGCTACAAATATGCTCAAATACATTACATGCGTGCCAGGCATACGCTACATACGCTATGGATACGCCGAAGGAGCGGTTTTAGCGTATGCGTAATGCAAGATGACATACGTATAGCATATGCGCAATGTATAACGGCATACGCTTAGCGTATGCATAGCGTATGAGGAGCGTATGAGCCTTACATAGTCATATGCTGAAATTTTTTAGCATGCCCAAAAGATTTTAGGACGGACGCGTGTATGACGACGTATGAGGGATACGCCGGGCGTATACGACGTATGCGCAGCATATGCGCAGCATATGCAAAGCATATGACGGCGTATGATGGCATATGTGACGCAAGCCGATTCACCGGCATACACTTCTGCCATACGCCGTAATGTGACAGGCGCATTACACAGAAGGGAATACTAAGTCAATTTAATAAAAGACCTTCAAGAGTTTCAATGTGCATGCCAAAATTGATTTGGCATGTTTGTTTTTCAAATATCTCCAAATTCTGCGAAGATCCTGCCACAACAAGGTTTGAATTGTGGACCTTTACGTTCTCAGTCCAACACTGTCACAGCTGAGCTATCAAACAAACCGTACAGTCGTCATGGTCTCAAAGTGCGGTTGTATGTATCTGTATGGATTAGGCTTATGAAATTAATTCTTTTGAAATTTACATTCATTGATTAAGCAGGTGTAACTTCAGCCACATACAATTGGTGTTCCTCATTCCACTGCTCCTTAAATTGCCCTATGCCAATAATAAGTTAGATTACCTAGATTCAAATTTGAAATGGTGTTTTAGTTTAGCAAATTGCATTCTTTCATCAGACTATGCAGCTTTAAGCATGTTCTACATTTCTACTCCTCTCTATCTTTCCCTAGCGCATTCGGATTCTGTCGACACCGATTATGCCGGACATTGTCTTACAAAAGCGGGAAGCTCAGCACAGTGGGAAGCCTCTTCTGATGATGCAGGCAGCATAAAGGCAGGACGCACACTACATAAAGACCCCATGACAGCAGTCTGACACTCCCCCCTTGTTAGACTCCTAGAGCAGCGCCCCACCACGTGGTTAAAGGCCGGAGCGAGACTACATAAAGACTCCATGGCAGCGGTCTGACACTCCCCCCCCCCCTTGTCACACTCCTTCAGCAGCGCCCCACCACATGGTTAAAGGCCAGACGCACACTACATAAAGAGCTCATGGCAGCGGTCTGACACTCCCCTCTTCTCAAACTCCTACAGCAGCGCCCCACCATGTGGTTAAAGGTCGGACGCACACTACATAAAGAGCTCATGGCAGCGGTCTGACACTCCCCTCTTGTCAAACTCTGACAGCAGCACCCCACCATGAGGTTAAAGGCTGGACGCACACTACATAAAGAGCCCATGGCAGCGGTCTGACACTCCCCTCTTCTCAAACTCCTACAGCAGCGCCCCACCATGTGGTTAAAGGTCGGACGCACACTACATAAAGAGCTCATGGCAGTGGTCTGACACTCCCCTCTTGTCACACTCGTACAGCAGCGCCCCACCCCATGGTTAAAGGCTGGCCCCAGACTACATAAAGAGCCCATGGCAGCGGTCTGACACTCCCCTCTTGTCAACCCCTACAGCAGCACCGCACCATGTGGTTAAAGGCCGGACCCAGACTACATGGCAGCAGTCTGACCCTCCCCCCTTGTGACACTCCTACAGCAGCACTGGACCCAGATACTCACCCATTGCCACACTCCTACACCTTTGGCGTTCAAACCCAACTGGTGTCTGGCACGCCTTCCAACGTACATGGAAAAATTAGCCTAGATGTAGCTGGTTATTTATCCTTATTTTAGCTTCATTTTAGCATCATATCTTTACAAACACTCAGTACATAAAAGTAGCTATATGCTATAGAAAATAATATATTGTGTAAAAGAGTGAGTGATTGACAGGTCAGTCACCATAGCAACTGTCCACTCAGTGTTTGTATACCGCTACTACATGAGTGGAAACCACATCAATCAATCAATAGGATACAGGTATAATAGGCCTTGGACCTGTTAGCCGCTCTTAATTAATAGAAATGGAGACAGTTCTTCAGATGTGGTGGATTGTAGCAACTGTCACTGGCTCCAAGATATACGTAATGCTTGACCAGTATGCATCCAGTCGGGACTTGAAACAGTTCACCGACTCTGCTGCTACGACACTCTCCAGCAAGTCATTCCACAGGTCAACCACCCTAAAGCCGAAAAAAAAATGCGATCATATTTAACAGAATTACATCCTCAAATAATGAAATTTAATTAAATTAACCTTAAATTCCAAGCGATATTAACGTAGCAGGTACATCTGCGTCGAATCGACGTGTGTAAACTAAACAAATAGCAGTGCTTGCCGACTACAGGCGCACCACAGGCTGCTGGTTCCCGGTGTCCGACAGACTTTCAAACTCGCTTGTGTAAACGCGCCACTAATTCGCTTCATATGAATCGAGTTGTCTAATTCGCTTCACAATTGCCCGTGTAAACACGGCTATAGACTTCTGCAGTTTAGCAGGTTCTGTTAAATTGACTCAGTATTGCCTTCTACACAGAAACAAATGCTTAATAAGTGCATCAGTATCTAAGTTAGATATTTAAAATCAAATCTAGATAATTGGTTTGGTTTTGACAATTTGATAATTCATCGGACTACCCAGATAGCACACAGCCATTGGCCCGACGGTGGCCGCTCCGTCGGCCCAATGGTGGAAACCACCGTCGGGCCGACGTTGTTTTGTCCAACCTCCCGCTGTCGACTCGACGGCGAAAACCGCTGACGAGCGGACGGCAACAAAACGCCATCGGCCCGACGGCGACAAACGCCGTCGGCCCGAAGGCGACAAACTCCGTCGGCCCGAAGGCTATCTTGGTTTTTTTCCGAGAAGACACTGTCACTATAGTGTCAATACGTACAGGTGCAAAAATATTAGTTTTATTCAAAATTAATAGAAATCGAGAACCCTAACCTTATAAATTTAATATAATCTTTTTGGTAACAATATTGTCTATATTGTCTATATATGTGTACCAAGCGATTTGTTTCTACGTGGTGTGTTTGTAGAGATATTTTCCTTTTTCTGTATGGGTTAGGGTTAGGGTTAGTGCTTAATTAAATACAGAAAAAGTGATATATCTCTACAACCACACCACGTAGAAACAAATCGCTTGGTACACATATAGACAACATCGTTACCAAAAATATTATATTAAATTTATAAGGTTAGGGTTCTTGATATCTATTAATTTTGAATAAAACTAATATTTTGCACCTGTATGTATTGACACTATAGTGACAGTCTTCTCGGAAAAAACCAAGATGGCGGTCCTTCGTCAACATTCCGTACCAGGTAATACACATCGTATTAACACGAATAATTCCATTAATACATTGTAATAAATTACAAAACTTTTACAAAATAATCTAAATATATTAATAAACAAACCTGTTAAGTAATTCCTTAAAATTCCTCCGATTTTTGGAGTTATTTGTAGAAAAAGAACGCTGCTCAACGATCGCATGTGCTCCGCTGGAGACTCGAACCGGAAACCAAATTTAAAGAACTGCGCATGCGCGGCCCACCACTGTCGGCGAACCACCGTCGGCCCGACGGTGGCTCGACGGTGGACCAAACATGGAAAATGAATGCAAACCAGCGGCGGCCCACCACCGTCAGCCCGCCGGTGGCCCGACGGTGGCTCAAAAGTGGAAAGGGATTGAAAACCAACGTCGGACTACCACCGTCAGCCCGACGGTGGCCCGACGGTGGCAAGTCGATGGCGACGGTGTGACCAATAGCCGACGTCGGCCCTACGGCTGTGTGCTATCTGGGTATGCAACTTTAAATGGGAGAGACTGCAAAAGAAATAAAGATGGCAGCCACTAAGTGCTCTCGACTTGACTTTCAAAGTTTATTAAAGTTGCATAGTCCGATGAAAGCATAACATTTCCAAAAATAAAACCCTTATCTAGATTTGAACCTACAAAGGAAACTTAGATACTGGTGCAGTTATTAAGCACTTGATGCTACATCGAAGGGCGTACGAAGACAATTGAATCAAATCTGTTAATGCTGAAGCCTATGGGGTTAGAGTTTTGGGCAAGCATGCCAAAATTAATTTGGTATGTTTTCACTTCAAATATCTCCTACGTTTATCATTTTAAAGCAAAGTTACTTCAGACTAAAGTAATGTAGATTATAACGATCAATCCAATAGATTTATCTCAGAAAATGATTGTAACTCAAAACCATCGGACTTTAACCTACATGATTTAATCAATTATTCACCCCAAAAGTAGTGGGTTATGATACATAAGTACTTGATCAATATATTTAGCATTTTAGATCGTAAAATCACGTGGTTATTTCTGTAATGTATGCTAACATCACCAACAAAGAAGTTCTTAGAAAAATTTAAACTAAGAAAAGCTTGTTTGCCATTATACAGACAAAGAAACTTATTTATTTTGGCCACATCATTCGTCAGAGTTCATTATACCGTACATTGTTGGAAGGGAAGGTGAATGGCAGCAGAGGGAGAGGGAGACCAAGAACATCATGGTTTACAAATATTTCACAGTGGACAGGCTTGAATTATTCACAGTCTATCAGAACAGCACACCATTGCATCCAACCTTCGACTAGAGGACGGAACTATTGATTGATTGATGCTAACATTAGACGTTCCATTATCCAACCTTCTGGCACTTTGTTCTAATGGCTGGCTTAGCAGCCCTGTCGCAGAGACTCAGATGAATAAAAAGTATTTACAACAACAAAAAACAAAATTTCCATAGGGACAGATCGGACAGTCGGCCACGACAAGAATCGGGCCCTGTTTTGTCTGATCAACCTGGATTCATGTTTAGCAAATCTGTCACGTTTGTGGTCGTGGAATATCTTATATGTGGGTCGTTTTCAGAAACTGTGTGCACCTTTTCTGACATGGAAGCCAAAAGTGAAAACCTTACAGGTAATAGTAAGCATTCCAAATAATAGCGCAATCAATATTCACATGTTGTGCCTATGTCAGAGTTGACCTTTTTTTTCAATTTTGAGTTTTTGAGTTGTTTTTTTTGTTTGTTTTTTTGTTTGTTTTTTGTTTTCTTGAAGATGGATACTGCCTATCATGGATAAGTCTGAATAGACTTGTTTTCACCATTAGACAGTTTGTCAATAGAAAGCCTGAGCCTACACTTTTACCGACCCAAGGGATTTTTAACCTCCCGCACCACATAGACATGGTATGAGAGCAACTGGCCTTTGATGACGCTGTAAGTTATACATATCGGTGGAAATCCAAATTGGCAGGTGGGGGCATGGGGAATCGAACCACTGACCTTCAGATTAGGAGTCTGACCTAGAAAAAAGTCAGACACTCTAACTACTCTGCCACAGAGAACACCAGATCTTATATAAATTTAGAAAGCTGTTAAAGTTAAACATTTGTCCATAACATCATCTTAACACATATCCATAACGTCATCTTAACACACACAACAAATTCAAACAAGATTTGATTGATTACAGTTAAACAAACCAGATTGTGTCTTACAAGAAAAATGTTTTTAAAAATGTTGGTGTTTGTTGATGCATGGTGTCGATATGGTAATTTTCACTTTAACACAAAATCATATAAGCATATTTTGGATACATTTTGTGGGATAGATTAAATACATGTAGTATTGTTAACATACTCAAACCACAGAGTCAACAAAAACTATTTGACTTACTACCTATCAAATAACAGGAAATATCATTAAAAATGTAACATAGCAAACAGTTAAAGAACCCAGATTGTGTCTTACAAGAAAAATGTTTTAAAAAATGTTGGTGTTTGTTGATCCATGGTGTCGATATGGTAATTTTCACTTTAACACAAAATCATATAAGCATATTTTGGATACATTTTGTGGGATAGATTAAATACATGTAGTATTGTTAACATACTCAAACCACAGAGTCAACAAAAACTATTTGACTTACTACCTATCAAATAACAGGAAATATCATTAAAAATGTAACATAGCAACTAACTATTTGGCACACACTTTATGAGAATGACCCCTATCCTCTGTGATATATGCGTAATAGACGTCTAGACCTGTGGTTAATATATGTTAACGATATGCAGAGTGGGGGACAAAGAGATATGCAAATGAGATGATGTCATGGAAAGTTTAGCCGGCGGGTCAAGCGTGCCCTACGCCGTGAATAAACCATTCAGTAACCAGAAGTCAAAGTGTTCAGACGTTGTACTTTCACATGGTGTCAGATGAGGAAGGATGCCGCCCGCAAATACTTTGCCGGGATTGCGGCCGCCTGGTCAGCTTGTCCTCAGCAATAACGCACGATCGAACTGGAAAACATGGATCAGAGCATATGATATATACGCCACGGCGGCAGGTGTCATATTGAAAGGAGAACGAGTGCAATGCTGCATCTTCCTTCACGTTGCTGGCGAGGAAGCGCAAAAGGTATTTGCCAATATGACTTTTGCTTTCGCCGATCAAGACAAGATCAAACCGTTAACTGAAGCATTTCGAGTTTATTGTGTCGGTAAAAGCAGTATAATTATCACACGATACAAGTTTAATTCACATAATCAAGCGTCAGAAAATATGGCGACGTACATCACAGCGTTAAGGGACAAAGTCAAAGACTGTGAATACGGAGCGGTGGAGGAGTCGCTTTTGCGCGATCGAATTGTGGCTGGCGTAAGAAATGCGGAACAAATTGCTTCAAACTACTGAGTTAACGTTGACAAAGTGCATAAGTATGTGTGAAATGAGTGAGTTCAGTTCAGATCTGTTGGAGGACACCAAATCAGACGTGGAAAGTAAAGACATAGATTTCATTCGGAATTATGCTAATGTGCGTACCGGTGCACCGGCGGTCCGGTCAGCGGCGACGCCATCTTGGAAATCGCCATCTTGGATTGCCGGCGGCGCCGGTGCAGGAGATTTCAAGATCCGCTGCCAGAACTGTGGTTATGAGCACCGCCGGGGAGTCTTCCCAGCGAAAGGGAAGGTGTGCATCGCCTGCAAGAAGATCGGGCACTTCGGGAAGGTCTGTAGGAGCAGGCTCGGGAGAGTCAACGAGCTTCACGTCGAAGCGCCCGACCCTCACAATGCTGAGCAAGACCCGGATCCGGCAGAAGTCAATGTACTGGCAACGGATCTGTTTGTGGGCGCCGTCGATCGCGCTGCTGGTCGGGATGCCGAGCTGTGGCACGCAATCGTTCGGGTGAACGGTTGTCCTGTCAAGTTCAAGCTTGACACTGGATCGGAGGCAAACGTGCTTCCGAGGTTCGTCTTCGACAGAGTCGCTCCGGGGAGGCTGGCGAACACCAGATGTTCGTTGGTGACGTTCTCCGGTCACTGGATCACGCCGGATGGAGAGGCACTGCTTGATGTCAACGACAGTGTGCTTCGGTTCCAGGTGGTGCCGGATTGCCAGCCCATCCTGGGCAAGCAGGCTTGTGTGACTTTGAACCCGCTGGCACGCGTGGATGAGGTGCACAGGGCCATACCGACGAACATTGCCAAACCGACGAACATTGGCAAACCGACGAACATGGCCAAACCAACGAACATTGCCACACCGACGAACAGTTCCAGCGCAGGGGCAGAGAAGCTGGTAAGCGAATACAAAGACGTATTTCAGGGTTTGGGGTTGATCAAAGCAAAGGCTATCATTCATGTCGATAAGTCTATTCAACCTGTCATCGATCCGCCTAGACGGATTCCGTTTGCAATTCAAAGTAAGGTACGCAGTGAGCTTGATCGTATGGTAGAGTTAGGTGTTATAGTGGAACAGGATGAACCTACCGAGTGGGTTAATTCTATCACGATCGTAAAAAAAACTAATAAAATTAGAATCTGTCTGGATCCGACTAAATTAAACAAAGCGATAAAAAGAGGGCCGTTCCCAACCAAAACTATTGATGAGATTATTGCCAAAACAGCTGATGCTAAGTATTTTTCAGTTTTGGATGCGAAGACAGGTTATTGGCAGATAGGAAAGTTCACGTTTGTGCACGTTCAATACTCCGTGGGGCCGATACAGGTACACACGTTTGCCTTTTGGCATCAAAACAGCAGGCAACATTTTTATTCAGGAGATGCACCGTGTCATGGGCGACATACCCGGTATCGGGATAGTCACGGACGATATTTTGGTATATGGGTCAATGGTTCAGGAACATAACGAGCGGCTCCGAGCTGTTTTGGACCGAGCTAGGTCGGTTAATCTTAAATTAAATGATGCTAAATCATTGCTATGTAAAACTACAGTAAAATATGTAGGTCATCAACTTACCCAGCAGGGTGTAAAGCCTGATCCAGACAGAATACAAGCAATAGTAGACATGCCAGAGCCGCGTGACAAACAAAGCGTCCAAAGGTTCCTGGGCATGGTTGTATATGTGCACAAGTTCATACCCAACATGTCCGAGATAGCTAAACCACTACACACGCTCCTAGCCAAGGACCTGGCGTGGCACTGGCAAGCCGAACAGCAAGGTGCGTTCGATAAATTGAAAGAGAAGTTAAGAACTGCTCCTGTATTGACATATTACAATGTTAAGAAGCCCATTGTAATTCAGGTAGATGCTTGTCAGTCAGGTTTGGGAGCCGTGTTGATGCAAGATGGTAAACCAATCGCACTCGCATCTCATGCGCTCAATGCAGCGCAGTGTGGATATGCCACTATCGAAAAATAAATGCTCGCCATATGTTTCGGATGCCAACGGTTTCATGAGTATATATTTGGCAAGGAAGTTCAAATTCAGACGGACCACAAGCTGTTGGTGGCCATAATGCAAAAACCAATACACAAGCTGTCAGCTAAAATGCAAAGAATGCGAATGCGATTGCAGAATTACAATATTCAGTTATGTCATGTGAAGGGCTCTTTGATGTTTTTTGCAGACACGTTGTCCAGGGCGCATACCGCCAAAGTAGGTCATGATAGCCTGTTCGATGACACGTTCTGCGTTGCTGCAGTGGACGTGCAGTCGTCGAGTCTGTTGAGTAAAATTGTAGCTGAGTATGAAAAAGATGTATCTATGTCTATGTTGATCTCACACATTGAAGATGGGTGGGACACTAGACGTATACAGACACCACCGTGTCTGAGACAGTACATTCCGTACAAGCATGAGTTGACGGTTGAAAATAATCTTGTAATGAACGGCAATCGGGTGGTGGTTCCTCCAGCTCTTCGTGGTGAAATGATAGAGGCGTTGCATGAGACGCATTTGGGGGTGACTAAGTCCAAGCAGTTGGCGCGGGACTGTATGTTTTGGCCAAATATTAACAAGCAAATCGAGGATAAAGTCAGTCGGTGTGACACTTGTCAAAACAACCGGAAAAATTTGCATAATGAGCCATTGATAAATCACCCGATCGCCTGTCAGCCATACGACAAAGTGGGGGCCGATTTATTTGAGTTAAATCATAAAAATTACCTGATAATGGTAGATTACTACACCAAGTTTCCAGAGGTAACGCTTTTGGGCGATACGTCGTCTGTCACTGTTATTGAAGCGTTAAATGACAACTTTGCAAGGCACGGTATTCCTAGTCAGGTAGTGTCGGATAACGGTCCACAGTTCAATAGCCATGAGTACAGGGAGTTTGCACTGCATTACGGGTTCAAGGCTGTGTATTCCAGTCCACAGTATCCACGTAGCAACGGTCAGGTTGAACGGTTTGTAGAAACAGTTAAGGACATGTTAAAGAAGTGTGAGAAAACTGGAGCTGATTTTCAGTTAGCATTGCTGAATTATCGCAATACTCCGTTGCCTGTCCTGAACGTATCTCCAGCGCAGTTGCTCATGAGCAGAAGGTTGAGAGGCAGATTACCTATGGCAAAGGGTATTTTGGTGCCTGAAACGCAGGATCCTAAGAAAAGGCAAACAGCTCAGCGGCAGGGCAGTCAGAAAGCGTTCCATGACCGGAAGTGCGGTAAGGCACACAAGCCCATGAAAGTCGGGGATAAGATAAAGTACAAAAATAATGCTGGGGAATGGAAAAAAGGTGTTATTTTGGGACGGACTGGGGTGTCCGGGAGAGAATATCAGATTTTAAATGAGTCAGGCAATATGTTATATCGTAACCGAGTACAAATCATCGGAGCGCCTATGGAGGGGCGACCCGAGTTGGTCGTGCAGACGCAATCTGGGTCAGCGTCAGCGACGCAATCTGGGTCAGCGTCAACGCCGAATGTAAACAGTACGGTTAATCTAAGTAGGTCAGGTCGGCTGATAAGGCCGGCGAGCAGGTTAGATCTATAGTAGGTCAGTGTGCTTCCGACTGTTGCAGGATTAACATGTGCATGTACAGTTAAGTTTATTTCAGCTTTTGTGTTTTACTGTGATACATATGGACAATATGAGATATCAGGCATTACGGCCGGAGTTTGAGGACTTAAGTGCATTGTGCACTCGAACATTTGCAAGTTAAGTGCGCATATATTTTGATATTGTATATTTTGTGTTTCTTCATTGTTATTTTGTAACATTTCATGTTTCAGAAATACTTTGAGGGGGGGATGTGATATATACGTAATAGACGTCTAGACCTGTGGTTAATATATGTTAACGATATGCAGAGTGGGGGACAAAGAGATATGC